>SNQJ01S0021735.1:35552-50618 GCA_010110895.2 Picea sitchensis | reverse complement strand
GTAATACTAACATTTTTGGTCGCACATGTCGGGTCATGCTACTCCAGAGTTTTTGTTTTCTCTACAGAACATATTGTAACATACCCAGCATCCAATTAAGCTATGCCATATAAAAAATTTCGAACTACATGCAATCAAAATATATACACACATAACTCTTGCGAAAATTTATATATAAAACGGAAACAAACTAATACATACTGTAAATACACAGATTCATACAGAAATGGCAATAACATATACATGTAGCATATGCAATCAATACTCATAAATATAAACACAGTTATAAACCATGCACAGGATAAACCCATTAAAATAAACATGTAATTAATAATGCAACATGTAAATTTATCACACAATTGACACTTATCTTGGTAAGAATATCATCAACTGTATGCAGACCTTCCATGAACCTCTCAGCCTTAGAACACACTACTCATCACTCTCAGTAGTGGGTCACCCCCGAGCTAGGACTAAACTCCACCCGGGTAAAGGGATTCCTAACCAAGCTAATGGTTCATAGACAACAAGAAAAACTATGTCATAGGTGCCAACTCAAACTAATAGTCTACAGTCTCTCATTCCCCACATGCCTATCCCACCCCAAAAAGTGTGCCCCTTCTCTGCTCAATAGTCTTTTGGATGCCCCACTTCATTTTTGGGCTTCAATATATATGTTATATGTATTACATATAACATATATGTTATATGTTATATGTATTACATATAACATATATGTTATATGTAATACTAACATCCATGATCGCCCATGCCGGGCAATGCTACTCTAGAGAACATTTTTTTTTTCTCTCTGCGGAACATACTGTAACATACCCAACATCCAACTGAGCTATGCCACATAATGTTTTTCAAACTGCATGCAATTAAAACATATACACACAGAACTCTTGCAGAAATTTATATATAAATTTATATATAAAACATAAACAGACCAATACRCATTATAAATACACAGATTCATACGAAAATGGAAGTAACATATACATGAAGCATATGCAAGCAATACCCATAAATATAAACACATTTATAAACCATGCACAGGATAAACCCATAAAAATAAACACGTAAATAATAATGCAGCATGTAAATTTATCACACAATTGAAACTTATCTTGGTAATAATATCACCAACTGTGTGCAAACCTTCCACGAACCTCCCAGCCTTAGACCACACTGTTCATCACTCTCAGCAGTGAGTCACCCCTGAGCTAGGACTAAATTCCACCCGGGTAAAGGGATTCCTAACCAAGCTAATGGTTCATAGAAAATAGGAAATAATTTGTCACAGGTGCCAACTTAAACTAATAGCCTACAGTCCCTCATTCCCCATATGTTTGTCCCACTGTAGGAAGTTTTCCCTTTCTCTGCTCAACAGTCCTTCGGCTACCCCACTTCCTTTCCGGGCTTCAGCAACAGGCCCTACAGGAAGTCTCAGAGCCCTGTAGCTACAGTTTATCACCTTCAAGAAACCAATTCCCAAAAATCCTCTCACCCAGAGAGAAATTTCTCACGAGCCTAGCAACCCGCCTCTTCAATATCCCACAGGCCTGACAACCACTTCTTCAATCCAACTCCCAAGCTAACCAGCTACACAAACATATATGGTTATGGATACAGGTTAAGGTGTAGTGACATGAAGGTACGAAGTACAACTAACTGAGTGAGTGCATGCTCATGGAATGATAGAATGGATGATTGAATTATGGAAGGAATGATGGGAAATGAACTAAGTCCCAACAATATGTATGCATGTCCCCAACTTGACACTTGTCATGTTGGGAGCTACTTTGGCCCTCTTGTCCCCATCCTTAGAACTTAGGATAAAATAATTATCCATACTTTATACTTTAAGAAATATTAACATAATATTCCTTTTTGGCGTAATCTCCCTAGCTTAGCCCATTTTCCTTAACTTTTAGCCCCCCCTTTCCTAACTAGTTGAGTTTAGTCCCCCATACTCTTTTATCGTGGTCGGTCTGCATGCAGAGATGCATTTTATATTAATCACGAGACATATACAAAAATAGGCGCACTAGCCTTTAATATCTAGGCTCTCTGGCCTAATCATCACAAAACAACTCAACAATCTATAAAACACAACATATACACAAAGTCTTCCTAGCCTAAAAATCGCGCGTACTTAAGTTGATGCGAGCATTATCCTAGAATGTGCACACTTCATCATTTTACTGCGCAGTACATTCGCACACTATGCCATGAAAGGTGCATACAAAAATGATATCCAACAACTCACCAGCTTAAGGGAATTTTCATTTACATTTACAATTCGGTTCAGCCTAGGGATATTTCAATGCCCTCCCCTTATTTATGCATTGTCCTTAGTGCATTATGTACACATATACAACAAAAATTTCAAAAATCCTCAAAAATATGCGGGTATTCTGTCAGCATTGCATCCTCATGCTCCCAAGTAGTGTCCTTGGGACCATACCAGGTCCATTGGACCTTTACAAGCCCTATGGATCGATTCCGGAGCTGTTTGATTTTTCAGTCCAGAATGTGTACCGGTTGCACTTGGAAAGCGCCTTCTTGCTCCACCTGAATCACATTCCAATCAATAGCATGATTAACATCAGGTATATATTTCTTGAGCAATGATACATGGAATACATTATGAACAAACATAGATGTAGGCAATTCAATCATATAAGCTACTGGAACAATCCTCTGTAGAATTTCAAATGGTCCACAATAGCGAGCTTACAACTTTGAACAATTTCTCAACTTCAGAGAAATTTTGTTGGCCTTCAATTTCAAGAATTCATGGTCCCCAACTTTAAATTCCCTGTGAGTTCTTCCCTTATCAGCATAGTTTTTCTTCCTATCTTGGGCAGCCTTTAAATTTTGTTTTATTTTCAACATTTTCTCCTCCATTTCCCCGAGTAAATATGACCCAACCACTTCTCTATATGTTGGGTTATCCTAGCTTACTGGTGTGTTTCACTTTCTTCCATTAAGTTCCTCAAATGGGCTCATCTTTAAAGATGCTTGGTACCCATTGTTATAAGAAAAATCTACTAAGTGTAGGTAGTCTTCCCATTTTGATGGTTTATGCATCACATACATCATCAACATATATTCAATCACTTGATTCATCCTCTTTGTTTGTCCATCTGATTCTGGATGATAACCTATACTAAAATTTAAATTTGTTCCAAATCCATTAAATAATCCCTTCCAAAAATTTGAGGTAAATTTTGGATCTCTGTCAGACACAATTGTCTTGGGTATGCCCTGTAATCGAGCAATTTATCTCATATAAGCATCAACAATGTTGGCTTCCTTGTGAGTGAGATTAACTGGAATGAAATGGGTAGCTTTAATAAGCTTATCCACCACTACCATGATAGAATCATGTTGCTTGTTTGTTCTGGGAAGTTTGGTGATGAAATCCATTGTTACAACTTCTCATTTTCACTCAGTAATGGGTAATAGTTGTAGAAAACCAGCTAGGTTTCTATGCTCATCCTTTACCTTTCGCCATTCTAAACATTTGGCAACAAAATATGCAATTTCTTTCTTCATGCCTGGCCAATAATATTGGTTTTTGACAACTGCAATAGTTTTCTGATAACTTGGGTGCCCAGCATAAGGTACATTATGCATTTCTCCCAATATCAGATTTTTCAATTTCTAGAAATTTGGTACATAAATTATGCCCCTGTACATGAGAATTACATCATTATCTAGCTTGTATTCTTCAATTTTTTGCTGCAAATTACCTTGTTGTAATTCTACCACTAATTCCTTGTGTTACAAATCTAATTTTGCAGCCTCTAAAATTATGTGTTTCAAATATGATTGGTACATGCTAATGGTTGTAGCATTCAATTCATGCACTCTTATGCTGAATGCATCAACCACTTTGTTCTCTTTCCCCTTGATATGCTTTATATCAAAGTCATATTCGTTGAGAAATGGATAAACCATCAAAATGGGAAGACTACCTACACTTAGTAGAGTTTGTTTATAACAATGGGTACCAAACATCTTTAAAGATGAGCCCATTTGAGGCACTTTATGGAATAAAGTGAAACACACTGGTAAGTTGGGATAACCCAACAGATAGAGAAGTGGTTGGGCCATATTTACTCAGGGAAATGGAGGAGCAAATGTTGAAAATAAAACAAAATTTAAAGGTTGCCTAAGATAGGAAAAAAAGCTATGCTAATAAGGGAAGAACTCATAGGGAATTTAAAGTTGGGGACCATGTATTATTGAAAGTGAAGGCCAACAAAAGTTCCATGAAGTTGGGAAATTGTTCAAAGTTGGCAGCTCGCTATTGTGGGTCGTTTGAAATCCTAGAGAGGATTGGTCCAGTCGCTTATATGATTTCATTTCTTACATCTATGTCTGTTCATAATGTATTCCATGTATCATTGTTCAAGAAACATATACCGGATGCTAATCATGTTATTGATTGGAATGTGATTCAGGTGGAGCAAGAAAGTGCTTTCCAAGTGCATCCAGTATGCATTCTAGACCGAAAAATCAAATAGCTTCGGAATCGAGCCATAGGGATTGTAAAGGTCCAATGGACATAGTACGGTCCTGAGGACGCTACTTGGGAGCATGAGGATGCAATGCATGCAGAATACCCACATATTTTTTAGGATTTTTAAAATTTTTGTTGTATATGTGTACATAATGCATTGAGGACAGTGCATAAATAAGGGGAGAGGATTGTAAATCCCAAGGTCAAACCCAATTGTAAATGTAAATGAAAATGTCCTTAAGATGGTGAGTTGTTTGATATCATTTTTGTATGCACATTTCATGGCCTAGTGCGTGCATGTACTGTGCAGTAAAATGATGAAGTGTGCACATTCCAAGATATCACATGCAACAACTTAAGTAAGCGGGATTTTGAGGCCAGGGAGCGTTTGTGTATATGTTGTTTTTTATAGGCTGGTGATTTGTTTTGTGATGATTAGGTCGGAGAGACTAGATGTTAAAGGTCAATGCGCCTATTTTTGTATATGTCTCATGATTAATCTAAAATACATCATTGCATCCAGACCGACCATGATAAAAGAGTATGGGGAATTAAACTCCATTAGTTAGGAAAGGGGGGGCTAAAAGTTAAGGAAAATGGGCTAAGTTAGGGAGATTAAGCCAAAAAGGAATATTATGTTAATATTTCTTAAAGTATAATGTATGGATAATTATTTTATCCTAAGTTCTAAGGATGGGGACAAGAGGGCCAAAGTAGCTCCCAACATGACAAGTGTCAAGTTGGGGACATGCATACATATTTTTGGGACTTAGTTCATTTCCCATCATTCCTTCCATCATTCAATCATCCATTCCATAATTTCATGAGCATGCAATCACTTAGTCAGTTGTCCTCTGCACCTTCATGTCACTACACCTGAACCTGTATCCATAACCATACATGTTTTTGTAGCTAGTTATATTGGGAGTTGGAATGAATAAGAGGGTTGTCAGGCTTGTGGGATATTGAAGAGGCATGTTGTCAGGCCTATGAGAAATTTCTCTTTGGGTGAGAGGATTGTTGGGAATTGATTTCCTGAAGGTGTTAAACTATAGCTACATGGCTCTGAGACTTCCTGTTGGGACTGTTACTAAATCCCGGAAAGGAAGTGGGGTAGCTGAAGGAATGTTGAGCAGAGAAGGGGCACACTTCCTGGGGTGGGACAAGCATGTGGGGAATGAGGGGTTGTAGGCTTTTAGTTTGAGTTGGCACCTGTGACAGAGTCTTTCCTGTTGTATATGAACCATTAGCCTAGTTAGGAATCCCTTTACGCAGGTGGATTTTAGTCCCATCTCAGGGGTGACCCACTGCTGAGCGTGATGACCAGTGTGGTCTAAGGCTGGGAGTTTCTTGGAAGTTCTACACACAGTTGGTGATATTCTTACCAAGATAAGTGTCAATTGTGTGATAAATTTACATGTTGCGTTATTATTTACGTGTTTATTTTTATGGGTTTATCCTGTGCATGGTTTATAATTGTGTTTATATTTATGGGTATTTCCTGCATATCTTGTATGCATATGTTACTGTCATTTTCGTATGAATCTGTGTATTTACAATATGTATTGGTATGTTTACGTTTTATATATAAATTCCCGCAAGAGTTCTGTGTGTATATGTTTTAATAGCATGGAGTTCGAAAACATTTATGTGGCATAGCTCAGTTGGGTGTTGAGTATGTTACAATATGTTCCGTGGAGAGAACAAAAGCATTCTTTGGAATAGCATGGCCCGACATGGGCGACCGGAGATGTTAGTATTACATATAACATATATGCTATACATATAACATATGTAATATATATATTACATATAACATATAATTTGATACTTTTATAATTTTCGTTCATAAAATTATCATTTATAAAATTTGTCCACTATATGTTTATTTTAATTTTTTGTATTTGATTTTTTATATTAAAATTTAGATGGTATATTTAATATATTTATAATTATTACTCATAAAAATTAATATGATTTTTTATTATAAATGTTATAATATTATGTATATTTTCCAATTTTTTTGCATATTAATGTATGATATTTAAAAACAATATCAATATTTTAAATAAAATTATTTTATTAATTAAATCATATATTCTAATAAAAACTATTAATAACCACATTAATAATATGAATATCAATGTTTCCTTTAAATAAATAGATATAAAAAATTCAACACAATATTTCCTCTAACTAACCTCAACACACTCCTTGTACCATTCTATAATATATTGTCATTCTATAATATATTGTCACGATACTTTATTAAAATGTTATCTTCATTAACAATATAAAATGCCTAAAGCTATGAATCCATTTAAACCTCAACACTCATACTAATTTTGCATAAACATACATAAACAAATTTAACATTGCAAAGAAATAAATATGCATGCAATTCAATTTCTCCAAGTTGTTATGAGTCCATTTGAACCTCAACACTCATGACTAATTCTACATACATATAATTAAACAAATTCAACATCGAAAAAAAAAAAATGCACATCGATTTCTCCATTTTCATGGATTACACAATAATTATCATTTAATTACACAATAATTGTTCTAACACATAGCTTTCAAATTATTAGTTGGTTTATATGAATGAACATAAAAAAATGTATAAACAACATTTTACATATAGATAGTTACAATTTTTTCCTCATTTTGACATCAATATTGATATCCACAAAGTCAATTCCCTACGATTTGATGATGATTATGATGATTAACGTCCACTAAGACCGAATTGGTCTATCGGACTTTAACATGGTAAGTGATTACTTGCAATTATTTAGAATTTTCTTTCTATGATCGAAAAGCATTAAGAGAATATTTCCAAGATCACCATACTTTTGTTGAGTTAAGAGGTTAGGAAGGTTGGTAGTGTGACAAATATTTTGAAAATGAGATCTAATATGGGTATAGGCTGGACAATCTAGGAGAAAGTGCTTTTCATCTTCAACCTTCTTAGTGTCACAAAGGTGACACACTCTTTCATCCCATGGTGTTTTAGGAATTGACCAACGCCCAATTTCACTATGGAGCTCATGAGAATTTGTTCTTATCTTAGCAATGCTTATTTTTTTCTTTATACTTGGAAAAACAAAAAGATAATTTTGATCTTCTAGATTAGGGTTGATTACATCCTTATAATACCTTAATTTTCTTTCTTCCTCTAACTCTTTATCACACCACATTTTCTCCTTAAATTTTGATTTGATGTTTGTTTTAATAGTATCTTTATTCTGCAAAATGGTGTCTTCCATGATTCCCCAATAGTTAATCCAAGACCGGGCATCTTTATGTCATCCTCGCTTGAGTCGATGGTGGTTATAACTTGATATTGGAGCAATTTTAGAAAGCCTCCTGGAATCCATGTTGTTTAACTTGTTCTTATACATTAGGTATCTAGTCATAGCCATGCTCTCAATGTGGGAGAGGCTTGTTTCTAATAGGAGGATGGGATAGGGCATATTTCCTTTAATTTTGAGATTATAGGTTATAAAATTCTTTTGTATTTGTTATATCTTTTTCCAGGATTCATGAGAGATACTACAACCCCAGACTTCACATCCATAAAGAATAACATGTGTAACAAGAGTCTCAAAGAGGAGTTTCTCCTTATCCCAACTCCAAATATCAGTTGATTTACAATTGTTTTCAATCCCATAATAAGCTTTCCATCCCCCAATAATCCTTTTCAATTTACATAATAAAGACTAAATTGTACATTCTACAATATGTTATGAATTGATGATTGTAACGACCTTAACATTTACACAAAATTATTTTCCAAATACAACTATTAATAAATATATAACTCTATTATTATTATTTATATATTAAAAATTAATACTCATAATTATTATATATATAATATTTATGTTATATTAAATATATATAATATTTATTTAACATAAGAAAATAAAAATCTTAATTGATATTTGTCCTAGAATATGTTATAGATTGTTAATTCTAAACAAGTCCACATGAATGACATAAGTGGCTAATTAAGCCGTCTCAACTCTTGATACATTACAATGGAGTATCACCATCTTTTTAAAGGTTGTCATTATATGTAATCCATGGGCTCTAAAATCATGCACCACCAAAACCACCACCAATGTTGACCTAACAACTTTGACTATTTCACCCAGTCAAGTTTAACCTAACATTGCCCCCTATAAACTTGACTTGGGGTTTCTCATGACCAAATATGCCCAAACCTCCCTCAAAATCAAGGTATCTAAGAATCTTGTATGCTCCCCATATAACCTAAGTCTAGGTCTAAACTTTAGCGGTGAAACATCAAACCCTCAATACACATGGCTAACAAGATCTTATAGTAGTATAACATTTAAGAACTATAAAATATGTATTCCACATTATAATGTACATAATGATGTACATAATGTAAGAAGTATAAAATTTATATAAACACATTACAACATAATATTCTACATTATAATGTAGATATAACAATATCGATTTAGTTGTAATGTAGATATAACATTATCACTTTAGTTATAATGTGAACTATGCAATTTATATAAACACATTATAACATAATTCTCTATATTCCATATTATAATGTACATATAATAATGTCTATTTAGTAATTATGAAATTTGTATAAAATTCGTTGTTGTCACACGGCTATTTTGGGAGAAGAAATTCTATTCTGGGTAGAAGCCTATTTTTGGGAGAGAAAGATCCATGTTTGGAGAGCACGCCATAGGCAGCGGAAAAACAACATGCAGAAAAAGAAGGAAAAGCAGCATGCAGAAAATGAAGGAAAAACAACATGCAAAAGGAAGAAAAGTAGTGTGGCACACATGCAGACAGACCTAGCCATGTTAGGGTTATGGTTTTGGACATCAATGTAATGGCTATAAGCCAGTAGAATAGTATAAATAAATACCGAGGAGGTCTATTAGAGGTTGGTAAATTGTTGAGTAGTTCATTGTTATGTTGGTCAGTAGTAAAGGAAATTTAGGTGATACGAATAAGCTCATTTTAGGGTTAGGTCACATGATGTGGAGCATGGTGTGGTCTATTCCACCTCACAGAGGGTACTTACACTCCTTTTTTTATTGTAAGCCTAAAGATGTAATGTGTGCATCGTAAATTTTGCAAAAGAATGAATAAAAGAGCAGAAGAGATAGATATTTGTGGACGCAGCCCCAGGGGGGGTGAACCATGGTAAATCTATTGTGTTATGTGTCATGAATGGTTATTTTACTTTTATGATGTTTATTAGTTAAGAATGAATGTTTAATTTGATTATGATAGCATGCATTCATAGTTAGATGAATGAATGAATACTAGTTTTAGATGAATGAATAATAATGTTGATGCATGAGGAAAAGGATCAAAATCCAATCCCAATCCATTCCTTGACTGAAAGCATATGATTATTGCAGTCCCCCATAAAGCTATATCAGGTGAGACTACGTTATGCACTTTGTGCACAGTTTTTCCTTATGGTTTACTAGGAGGGTCGATAGTTTGAGGGTCTTGTTGGAAACCTATTGAGATCAGAACCTGGGTCATCCCAAGTGTACAACAAATGGTTATGTTGACGGATGGAACTGCACATGATCGATTGGAAGGGATCCGTTGAAGAAAAGCAAGGAGAATGAAAACATAGAGGCAAATGTTCAAGCCATGGAACCCAACGAAGGCAGATATTGAAATATGGTTAAGGACAAATGAACTTGAGTTTACGCAGAAAGACAATAGAAACCCTAAATTTACACCATGCAAATATCTTGACAAATATGTGTTTAGCAACTTGCATGAAGTATTTTTCTACGAATTCCTGCATCTGTTGTAGGAGTGGTTATTGACGTTGAAGGAAAATCATCCTATGAATCAGATCAAAAAACTAGAATGTCATTCTGTGGAGATCACATATTTGCAGCAAGTCAATAATAAATTCACGTGCGCAATAGATTTTTGGTTAGACAGTATTATTGCATGGTTTATCACTGAATTTGCAATTGATATCTTGAATTCATACATTGTTGTAGAGAAGGATTTTCTAAAGGGACTCAGAGGTAGGTACATCAGATCATTATATACTTATATCAATATTTTATTGTATGGAAAACACGTGATGACCATGAAATCAGACAGCTAAACTTCCCTATGCGCATGGTGGAAGGGGGGAAGCACTGACAGGATTTTGAGATATGGACATGGAGTTGGATAAGGGGAAGAAGAAGGATTCCATGGACCCAATCAGGATATAAGAGGACTAGATAAAGCAGATAATGGAAAAAGATGGAAAGATGTGCAACGGTAGACCTTACCAATATAAGATTAATAACAAAAAGATGACCATAGCTGACAGAGAGGGATTGGTGAGCGAAGAAGAAGAGGTAGAGGATCTTCGGGATGTGGAGTAGATTGAGGAAATCCTAAGCGCAACATATGAAAGGAAAAAAATAGGTCTAGGTTCAAGAATAGAAAGGATAAATCTAGTCCAGATCACAGTTAGTGTGGAACCTACAACCCCATGTGTGATTAATACACCTGAAGGAACGCCATCTTTTAGACAACCAATTTTTAGTAGAAGAGGGGCAGCAGTTCCAAGGTCCAATAGAGGACAACCAACTAGAGGTACAATTTCACGAATTAACAGTCAACTATCTACATAGCGTGGAGGTAGTAGTTCAACAAGTTTCAAAATGGCAAGATTATATCCCACTATCCGATTACCATATTTTCATGGCAAGGCATCATAGGACCCTGAGAAGCATTTATTCATCTATGGAAAGATCTGGGAAGAAAACAAGGTCACAGATGAGGATACCAAATTTGCGTAGTTGGATATAACATTTAGAGACTGCGCACTAGACTAGTACATGAGCCTTGATGTAAACAGTCCGCAAGGAGTATAAAATATTATCGCAGAGTTGAAAACACTACTAGTAAATGAATTTTAGAAGGCAGGCTCACAATACTAGTACATGAATGAAATGATTGAGATCAAGAAGAAACTAGGTGATTCTATCTGGGAGATCGATCAAAGTTTCAAACATATGAAAGGTAAGTTGAAGTACTCTATTACTGACACGAAGCATAGGCAATTATTTGTGAACTCACTATTACCACACTTGAAGTATCCTTTGAGACAGTAGAATTTTGAAACTCAGGGAGAGGCACTGCAAGCATCCCTGCAGCTGGAAGAAAACCAATATCAACAGACAGATCCAACAATCGAAGAGATGAAAGATAATTTGAAGAATCTGAAATTTTAGTTGAACCAGAATAAGGGGAAAGAAAAGAGAGAATTTGTTTGTTGTATGTTATGCAGGAGAGAAGGAAACCACAATAATGAATTTACAACCTTTGTGCAGTGATTGGAAGCAGGGGTTCCAAACCCCTTTCCAACAAGAGGACTTTGGTGTGAAATTTTTAAGACACAAGGGCATGATCCATATCATTGTCCAATGATGTAGAAGTATAAGACAGTGCCAAAAATTGTTTACTGCATTTTTTGCAAATCAATGGGTCATGATGAAAAGGACTGTAGAACATTGGAATTGATGAGAGAAAGAAATTCAGACACCTACAGGGTGCAAGAAGAGATGATGATGGGACAAGCTGCATCGTGGTTCAATAATGCCCAACCACCATTCTAATATCATGTATTCACAGTATAAAAATGTGTATCCATAGTATAATCCTACGGAGTATAACCAGATACCACAATCTAATGCACCATGTGGAGATCGAGGTGGATTTAGAGGTGGAGGTCGAGGCAAAGGAGGATTTGGATGAGGGAGAGGGCCAGTAGTCTGCCACAACTCTCAACAAATAGGACACTATGAAAGAGACTGTCCAATTCCACATGCGACATGTATATATTTTTGCGCAATAGACGATGACATAGAAGAGTGCCCAACACAATTGGGAAAAATACAGGAAAAAATGAACCAAAACAATCATAATATCTAGTGGATTTTCACAAAAGTCGGGGATGATGGGAAGATTATCAACATACATACTCGAGGAGGAGCCAAGACAGGAGTTGATGTAGCAAAACAAGATCAATCTCAACACCAATGGGTCAAGAAGAACACTGAGCCACATAAGCATTTTGACGCACATAAATAAAAGGAGACGTTTAAGGAATCCATACAGGAGATTCTAAAAGAGAGCATTGCATATGCATCAATTGTGCATCAAAATCAGGATCCACCAATGTGCGAGATGCCATATTCAATGGATCACACCAGCAAAGGACAACCTTCAGAGAAAGTAAGTAACATAAATGCTTTTCTTCAATCCTCTTTCAAGTTATTGAATGATCCATCATCCATTAAGGTCTTACAGAACTTGCTAGAAAGATGCAATATGAAAGTGTTGAGGGGTCCTAAATCCCTTTAACTCAACAGAAAGAACCAAACCTGCCACAGAGGCCCAATTATACTCTGCATCATTTGATGGTGGAATGGTTCTCCAAATATTTCAATCCAACCAATTTATTGATGGGCTTTACGTGGTGATTGACAAGATATCTTCCTATGAAAGTTCCTTCTTCCATTTAAACGTTCTCTTTTTGTATTTTCTTTTATTAGGTGAGTCTGATAAAATGATGTATGATGGTATAAACCAACTGGTGAAAGGGAGTCCTAACTATTGAAGAAGGTTGATCTTGGGATAACCCTCGTGCTCAAGAATGTAGACAAAGATATTCACACATGTTACAAGCCTATTACTAATACACTAACTTGTTGGTATTTCAATTATTGACTGAGATACAATTATCGTAAGAAAATACGCATGTAATAATATGATGGCAAGAAAAATAATTTCCTTATCTCTAACATTAATCACACATTAACACAACAATTTTATTTCCATCATTAAGAACAATAACTACAAAAATATTGAAACAAATAACTTATCCATAGATGCAGAAACTCTTACTCGTTACAGCACCAATTACTGAAATAAATTTGGAAGTAATTCCTCCTCAATCCAATCACATAATGCCCTTTAATGAAAAAAAAAAATTTCTCCTGTCCTAACAGGACTTTTCAATTAAGGTAGTTCATAAATATTTCCTTACAATTCCAAAAATGAGGGTCTTTACATAAACCATCAACCTTTGCTAAAACATCAATCCCTTTATTTATAACGAATCACTAACCAAAAATAGTTACTACAAGTTTAAGTTAAGTAGAAAAAAATATCGCCACGTGGCACTTGATCTCTTTGTTATCTGAGAATCATCTCATGGTTTTACATGGAGTGAATGACTCTTCTCATACTCTGACCACTTGATGAAGAGATCCTCGCATGTGTTGTCATACAGGAACTTTTGTTGGTCCATCGGGGCTGAAAGAATTTCTTTCACTTCTACTGCCCAGTCTTTGTATTTGACTATTTTGGCACTTAATCATTGAAGAATTGCACGGGCCTTGATCGGATGCTCCATAAATTGTTGTATTTCACCTGGCGCCATGCTTACCACCTGTGCGATATTCATTGTCCATGTTGAATCATGTTCTGCATGTCTCTTGACTATGTCATGCAGGTTGACAAAGTCTTCGGGTGAGTCGAATTCTAGGAAGTCGATGCCTTTCATCTCCCAATTAATCTTTTCCCAGTCCTTTTCGCACTCGGCCCACTTCTTTTGTATCTTCCGCTGAGGTTCATGGTCCATATTTACCCATTATTCGGTTGTTTTCCTGATCCGATAGGTGTTTTTATCCCTTAGCACTTGAATACCATGTTCTCCAATGTCTCGGCCTTTTTGTACTGTGTTGAAGTAATCAATCATTTCTACCTCTTGGTGTTCTTTTTAATACCACCTTTCCATGTCCTTGCAGGTTGCCAGTGCCATAAGGGTGTCTTCTTGTAAATTGACTATGCCTATAGTGAAAAGATGTCGCTCATCTGTGAACTTTGCATAAGCATCCTGTAACTCACTCCTCAGAAACATCGTGGCATGCGTTGAGTCTTGATAGTATTTATCCAAATGGTGCAAATGCTCCAACTCCTTTAGTGCAGTGGACATCTCATTTTCATCTCTCCTTGCTCAATCCAATGTGGCATCTGTGATAGCCATCCCTGCGCTGATGAGCTCGAATGTCTTTGCATGTTCCGTACTGAGAAACTTCTCCTCAGTGGTGATGAGGATTGAGCTATCCAATGTGAGTCTTCTCTTCTTGGTGGTCCTCTTCATGATAGCTTTCCTCTTCCTGTCATAATCGATCGCATGTATATCGACGACCTCATCAACATGACCAGGGATTTGTTGTTCTCCCCAAGTTAGAGTGTTTCCAAGGATCCTTGCTATGTGTATCTTTTATAGGATTGGTTCTTGGACTCCTTTCATATGTTCTGATGGATCGACCTCCATTTGTTTTTCACCGGCTAGTGAGGTATCGAACAAAATTGAAGAACCAGGGGTAGGTTCAGTACTTACTTAGTAATCGACTATAGAGGTGTCGATCTCTTGGTGTTGAACTTCCTCTTTTTCTCCACTGGATCCTAGCGCATCCCTC
>SNQJ01S0021735.1:0-33784 GCA_010110895.2 Picea sitchensis | reverse complement strand
TAAGAATAACCATCAGATATTTGGGAACACCTGATCGTCGAGCGCCCTTACATCCGGGTCATTGTGTGGGATACACTTCAGGTAATCTTCCCTGTTGATCTTGTTGAATAGATTTCCGCATTGTGGGTGCATTATTTTGGATCCAGTGGTCACTTTTGTCTCACCTAAGACCAAAGGTTGAATGAATGCTTTCTTTGTCGAGGTTTTAATGCCTGGATCCTCCCTGGGAGCGTATTCCAACTACCTCGCAGTACCAGGAGAAGAACCCTCACCAATTTCCACCTCCTTTATCTTAGGTTCTCTCAGTGAGCATCTGGTCGTTGGATTTCTTGGAGGCATTTTCCCTACAACTAGAACATAGTTAGAGACTGTGTAAAAAATCAAATGCATATATAACAAATTATGATCGTCGAATTGATAAATTTAACACATACCTATGTTGCTTGTTTAACATGGTTTTGATGGTCTGAGAATCAATACAGTCTAGAGACGCTGACTTTGCTTCTTTGGATACTCTAAAAATGGAAACTTGTGTGCAGAATAGAAGTGTTCGAATCCATTTTGGTTATTTTAACAGAGATGAACTTACCTTGTCGCATCATCTATTCAATTCGGGATATGAGTGTGATTCTACAAAATTTTCCGCCAAATCTTCATTATGCTTAAAATTAAATTCGATCGCAGGTCGACGACGCGGGCGCGGACTATAACATGGCATATCGGTTATTTAAAATTCCTATTGTTTAATCGACGCATGGGGTAGCAATGTATCTAGGGTGAAACATTAAGTAGCCTATTAAATGACAGAATCTAATCGTATCTCGTGCTGAAAACATCCCATCATATTGTTAATCTAGCTAGTGGATCAAGGGTCAGGGTTTATCTTTAAACACTTTTTCTTGATATCTCCTGCCAAAAGCCCCAACGCCTATCCACCTTTTCATACAAAGTTGGTGTGGCAAGGATGACTCGGAGATGTGAATAGGACATGGGGAACCTTAATATGAATCAGGATGAAACTAGACCGTACGACACCCATATGCGACAAAGACACGTGGCACTTGAGACCGACATCTTTGTTTACTTGTGTTATTCGGAATCGAGGAATTTTCCTTAGCTAAACGTTCTAACAGCAGATCCTATCCTGTCGATGCCAAAAATTGTCAAGGATCGAAGATCAACGATAAGCTTACCCAAGTGCTCCCGGATTAACCCTCTCAAAAATATCTCGATGCCAAAAGTGAATTGTGGATCGACGATCGGAGATGTGTCAACGCAGAAATTTTTAGTGATTTAACTCTTCGAGATTCCGTCGATCCCAAACCCACGCATTCATCATCGACCATCGGAGGTTTATCATGGCTCATGTCAATGTTTAATACTCTCATATTCTAACGTTGATGGTGATGGCTATATCCTAAAAATACATGGCGAATTACTAATGCAAACTTATTCTGCCTTTTACCGATGTCGATGGTGCATCGGTGATCAATGATTATTATTATTGTGCGGCTATTTTCCTACTTGGTTTTTTCCGACGTTGAACGCAAGAGCGCTAGTCACATTGTTAGCTTCATATTCTTAGTTAGAATGCCAAGTTATTTTATACACAAGGTTTCATTTAGGAAGTTCAAACAAATCTGATTCGATCGATAAGATTCATGACAATAAAATAAACCATCAACCATAGTGAACTTAATTCAGACAGTAAAACAAAAGAAACAAGTGGTACCCAAAAGTGACAGAATTTCATAAAATATTTTAGGGTGTGTTGAGCGTATAATAGGATGTAAGGGAAGTTAGAACAAAAGACATTCAATCGTCTCCATATGACAAGAAGAACAAGTAGGGAATTCAGGTTAAATGCCAGCATTGGAGATTTCAATATGGGAGATATCATACTTGATTTAGGATCTAAAGTGAATGTTTTACCTAACAATACATGGAAGTGTATGGGATAACCTACATTAGGATATTCACCTATCCATTTGAAATTGGCTAATCAACATAGAGTGTTACCAATTGGAAGACTTAAAGGTGTGACAATAGACTTGTATGGAGTGTGCACTGTGGCATATTTCAAAGTTATAGAAATAGTAGATGGAACAACACCTTATCCTGCATTACTTGGATTGGACTGGGAATTTGATAACCAGTCTATGATCAACNCCTACATTAGGATATTCACCTATCCATTTGAAATTGGCTAATCAACATAGAGTGTTACCAATTGGAAGACTTAAAGGTGTGACAATAGACTTGTATGGAGTGTGCACTGTGGCATATTTCAAAGTTATAGAAATAGTAGATGGCACAACACCCTATCCTGCATTACTTGGATTGGACTGGGAATTTGATAACCAGTCTATGATCAACCTGAAGACATGGAAAATGAATTTTAAATCAAGTGAGTATAGATTGATTGCACCATTGGATCCCTCGGAAGGAAAAAGGTTTGTATAGGCAACATGTTTAGACTTGGAAGAAATAAATCAATTATTTAGGACTATTGCTTGAGAATAATATTATGCCAACCCCACCGTAGATGGGGTACTCAGCTAGAGAATCATTACATTGTGTGCCTTCGACTCAGATACAGGTGTGGAGAAATTGCAGTAGAGACTACATGAAGTCTCCACAAGGAGGTGTGCAAAGACTGCGCAGTAAGGTGGGTTGGTACAGAGATAAGGGAACCTCCCAATTTTCATGGTTTGAACGACTTAGAAGAATTCTTGACAAATTATGAGGAATAAGTTTTGGAAAATAATAGGTTGCTATCCCTGGATGTTGTACTCAAGGCAACACCTGCAAGATGGTGGATCACACATAAGGAAACAATTTAAGACTGGTATCAATGTAAAAGGTTATTGTGCATTAGATTTGGCTCGGAACAAGGGAATGATACAGTGAATAAGTATGATGGGCATGGAAGACCAGATAAGCACTTAGAGAAATGAAAAACATAATGGATATTGACACCACCATAAGAATGGCCTTATTACTTTATGCATACATTGGAAGGGATACCAGTGAAATGGTACATAGACTAGGAAATGCGCAGAGGCACTGTAGAATGGACAGTATTAGAACAAAATGTTATGGTAACTTTCTTATTTGATCATGGGAACCCCAATATTGATTCAACCCTAAAGATGATACAGGGAATGATATTTTTTGAGGAACCTGAGGTGGAAATTATCACATAATATCAACAACATAATAGACAGGCAGTCAAGGACTTACTCTCAAGTTATCATGTCGCAGAGGAAGAACCAGATGAAGATGATCCACACAACATTCAGATCACATATATTGAAGGTGAGAGAGAGGTGGAAGGTCCATCTCTGGAGTCATAGGTATTCGTTGCACCAATTAAGGTCAAGAAATTCAACATCGGGACAGAAGAAAACCATAAAATGGCCATCATTGGATACTACTGGGATGACAAGACACTATAAAGGATAAAATAATTACTGTGAAAATACAATGATTTGTTTCTAACAACCTTTACATAGATGAAAGGAATAGCAGGTGAGCTAGGTGATATGAAGATACCCTTCAAACTAGATGCTAGACCTATTAGACAAAGACCTTACAGGTTGAATCTAGTGTATAAGAAAAAAGTGAAATTAGAACTTGATTGAATGCTAGAAGTTGGTATAATAGAGCCAGTAGAATAATCTGAATGGATTAGTCCCATGGTAGTCCAAGAAAAGAAACAGGGGGGGATAAGAATTTGTGTCGATCTAAGGAAATTAAATGATGCTTTCTTACATGATCCTTTCCCTACCCCTTTACAGATGAGGTCTTAGAGAATGTGGGAAGCCAGGAAGCATATTCATTCATAGATGGATTCTCAGGTTATCATCATATTAAAATAGCTCTGGAGGATAGGCATAAGACTACATTTTCTAAAGAATGGGGATCCTATCAGTACACAATTATGCCCCTTTGGATTGAAGAATGCACCTACTATCTTTCAAGGGTGGTCATAGCTACTTTTAAATATTTTATACACAAGTTATTAGAAGTATATCTGGATGAATTTGATTTGTTTATTCTTTTTAAATATCATGTAGAAGTCTAAGACTAATGTTGGAAAGATGCAGGCAATTTCAGATTCATTAAACATCAAGAAATGCATTTTCAGCACACCTTTTGGGATACTGTTAGGACATGTGGTATGCATAAAAGGGTTATTGGTTGGCCATGCTAATATTGTTGTAATTGTGAACTTACCACCACCAAATTTAGTGCACCATCTAAGACCCACACTTGGACACACAAGGTACTTCAAGAAGTTCATCAAGGGGTATGCACAGATTATCACGCCGATGGAAACGTTGTTGAAGAAGGACACCAAATTTCATTGGAATGAGGATTGTCGGTAGGGACTGGATACTTTGAAGGAGAAAATGGTGACAACACCTATCCTAGTGTTTCCAGAATGGGAAAATAAATGTGCATGTAGATGCATCAACAATAACACTTGGAGCAATTATGGCACAACCAAGAGCAGGTGACTTAGATCATCCTATAGCCTTTGCAAGCATGAAGTTATCAGAATCAAAGAAAAATTAAAACACCACAGAAAGAGAAGGCCTAGCCATGGTGTATGCACCACATAAATTCATACATTACTTATTGGGAAATCATTTTAAAATGTTTGCATATCATTCTGCCATCAAATATCTAGTCAACAAGCCAGTGTTTGGAGGTAGGATATGTATATGGATATTATTGTTTCAGGAATTTGATTTTGAAGTAATAGTTAAACTAGGGAATCTGAATGCAGGACCAGATCACTTGTCAAGGGTGAATAATGGAGAAGAACCTACTAACTTAGAAGAAAACTTCTCTGATGCACAGTTATTTTCACTACAGATAGTTGATGAATACTTTGATGATATCATTGAATTATTGAGTACATTAGTTGCACCAAAGGAGTTTAGTACCATGCAGAAGAAAAACATGGTAGTTTGAGTTGCATATTATCAATTAATTGTAGGATATTTGTACAAGTTGGGCACAGATAGCATTTTGAGAAGGCATGTGATGGAGCATGAATGACCCATGGTTCTAGCAGAAGCTCATGAAGGTATAGTTGGAGGACATTGTTATCACTATAACTATTTTTATATGGAATCCAAGTTTCAAGATTTAGCAAGAGGATAAACTGGAGTAGAGGTGTGATAAAATGGAGGATAGGGCCATATCTAGAGGAAGGAGGATAAGTCTAGCAGAAGTGCAGAGTTGATGGGACCTGATGGGCCACAGATCGTAGGTACTGCAGATCAACGATCAGGGATCATTTCGGGGGAGAACTAGCGCGGAGGTTAATTCTTGAAAGCGGGCCGAAAAGAAAACCGTGGTTTTAGCTTAGGACCACGTGGCCCCACCGGGTGCATTTCAGGGCGATAAGAAGTCTATCCCAAACCGCTTTCCCTCATCCCCAAAATTTGGTGTATATAAAGGAGTGGACCCTTGTCATTATTTTATGTTTTTTCAAATCATTAAAACATTGGAAGTTGGCTTGACTGCTCCATTCGAACTAAATATCAACAATTCACCAAACTCACACATCTTTTGCTCATTCACGGGTATTTTCATCATCACCATGGACCTTGTAATTGTGTCTGTAGCAGAGAAATATCCCATGTTGAGCGAAGAATCCCTAATTGACAGAGATTCAGATGTGTTCGACACCGAAATAACTATCTCAGCCATATCTGTGTCCAAAGCCAATTTTTCAGATAATGTAGGGAAACAGATGCCTTTTATAGAAGCAGTTCAGGATTCCATAGTCCCTTTTGTCATCGAAGTCGTGTTCCCTTTCTCGGAATTCATAGGTTGGTGCGCAAAGCAATACTCACAGGAAGAGAAAGTTGTCTTAAATAAGTTAGGGTTAGATGTCCTATGTAGAGTAGATATCTCATCAATTTGATATTCCCTTGACATACCAGAGTCCCCCTCCATGGTGTCTAAACCATTCGAGGAAGAAAATATAATTACAGTTTACAGAGAATGTCCCCCCAAGGTCAAAAACCTATTTTTGCAGACAATTGTTGAACCCGAGCATATTTCTGAAAGTCTATCCTTTCCAATGAATGTAAATATCATGGTTATTGAAGTCCAGTTGGCCTATTCCATACTCAGTTATATTTTAGGTTTAGATAATGACAAGTATGTAGTTGAGGTCATGTTAGGTTTTCTATTAACATTTTTCTAGTCATAGTCTAGTCAGTCATTCAGCATCATCTTTGAAGGATTCATAGTTGATAATCTACACAGACAGCTAGTGAATTTCCAGTCACTAAGGCACTTCAGGTATTACACATACCTTCTGAAAATGTTCCTGGAGACAAACAASAAAGAGTTCCCTGAAGCAACATTCATCTCAACTGAATGAAAAATAATTACAATGCTCATTTTTATCAACAAGATCATGTCTAKAGTTTACAGCCTAATCTTCAACACCATCTTKCCAAGAGTCCTGGAGGACATGAACAGTTATTTGCAGCCAAATCCAGAAAACAGAGTGGGAGACTAGGTATTGTTCATGAATTCTATAGTAATTTGGGTATATCGTTTTCAAGAGGCCCCCTTTCTCTTGCCTATTTTTCTGACACCCTGATTTTTTTTCCCTGGAATTTTTTAGGCAAAGAATCATCTCAAAGAAAAAAAAAATCTTGAAACATGTGTTGATATGGAAGCCATATACAGCCTACTCAAACACAAAAGTATGGCCAACTCTACAACAGACTCATAAATAACATACTCCTCAGAAGTTGATACTCAAAGTTCCCAAAGTAAGTGTCTACACCAAGAGAAGCAGTTTAGAGGCCCTAGTCACACTTAGTCAGCAGACTTCTCCCAATAAAATGAAGATCATACAATCCCCACAGATAGTAGATCTGGAGGAAGAAGAGCCTAAATAGAAAGTAAGTATGGATATGGTGGAAAGTGGAACCAACAAGGAAGAAGCTGGTAAAATAAGTATGCCCCAAAGTGAAAGCATCTCAAGAGCTTTCAGTAGCAAAAAACACATTTTTGATAAAGCACTTGGAGTAGTCTATCAATCTAAAGAAGATTTGGCAAGGCAATATCCTAAGAAAGGAAACTTGGCCATGAGTGAAATAAGAGAGTTGATCCCCAAGGTAGAAAATATTTCTCAACACAAGTCTTCTCTGTTCACAGTCAGGGATGTTGCAAATGAGGATAAAGTGTCTAAGGTTAAGTTGCATTATGAAAACATCAGTGCCCCTGACAAGGTGAAATTCCACAGAAACACCAGTGACATGTTGTATTTAGATTACTTGGGTCTGAGCTTGAAGAATTCAAGGATGAAAACTCAGGCACTTAATTTGGAGGGATGATTGAGACAAGAAAAATCATCCAGTAGATCTTGGAAGAATCAAGTCAACATATTAGAATCTGAAGGCCCTCAGGGAGTGAAATCCTCCTTAGAAGAGAAAGACAAGTTGATTCAAAGATTAAAGAAAAAACTAAAAATGTCTGCCACAGAGCATCCACAAAAAGAAGAATTGGTTGCTCTAGAACAGGATAAGGAGACATTTCGACAAGAAGCATTGAATTACAAGTCCAAAGTGTTACAGCTGGAGAAAGAAAAGGAAAATTGGTCACAAATACAAATAGAGGTACCAAAGGTGGTTGTAGTTGTACCTTCTTCTACAGAAACTGGGCCAAGCACTAAAAGACTTGTCTAGGTTATGTCACATGTTAGACTGAAGGCAAGAGAAATCAAAAGCCTTAAGGGAGATATAGAAAAGTTGTAGCAAGAAATAAAAACAAAGGATGAGAAGATGGACCAGTTCCAAAAGGACAATAAAGACTTGCAGGAAAGAGTAGACAAGTTGAAGACAAGGTTGAAAGGAAAAGGACTGTTGCAGGGAGCCAAACACGTCATCTGGGATTCTATTGTTGTTGAAGCTACTAAGTTCAAGGAATACTTAAATTTCATCAATGACAAATATAGCATGGCCATCACAACCAGAATCAGGTGCACTATTGTGAATGAGACACTGGCGAAGAAACCTTGAGAGTGGGCCCAGAATGCTATAAATTTACTGAATTCCATACCTGCAACTGGACTTCAGAACATTGGGGTCAAAGACAGGACTACATTGATCATTTGGACTAGGAGGGTCATTTCCAAGCATAACCTGCTTAAATCATTCCAAACCAAGGCCATACAGATGGAGCAGAGTATACAGTAATTCAAAGATCTGTTTGAAGAGTTGTTCATCAAAGGCCTCCCACCATTTTGGGATGGAAAAGGAAAATTGTATGATCAAGAGGATTACAACTCTCACCTCACCCAATGCAAAATGGATCACTCCAAGTTTGAAAGCCTGGAGGAAAAATTGAAAGGAACAAACCTGGTGGAGTATTAGACCACAATTTTGAGATATTGAATCAGTTCAAGACAGTGAAGATCAAGATGTCAAACTTGAAAGGAACAAACCTAGTGGAGTATTTGACCACATATTTTGAGAATTTGAATCAGTTCAAGACAGTGAATATCAGGCTGTCAACCATGACTTATGCCTCTTGCATTGACCTGGAGATCCTAATCAAGGAAATGATGGATTATGAGATCCCTTCTGACTTGTAGTGGAAGGAGATAGTGCAACTAGGTAGGAAAAACTGCAGTTTCCCAAGGACCAGAAAATATCCCCCAAGTTTAAGCAAATTGGCAGATACGACAGAGAATCAAAATAGGACATATGGCGAAGACCGAAGCTGAAGAGTCAGAGGAACCAATTGTTAGTTCATGAATCATTTTGTTTGATCAATCATTGTAATCAGTTCCCATACGGAAAATGAAAAATGTATTTATTGTAGTCAGCTTTAGAAGCTGAAACGTTTCAGTTTAGCTATTGTAATCGGTTTCTAATTGAAAGGAACTTGAATTGTATAAATGCTAGTGTTTATGAATGTATTAATTTTGGTATAAGTGCAAGGGCACCTCCTTAGTTGTTCTAAACTAAATTGTAATTTTCTGAAGCTAAATTGAATATATATGTAGAATCTTTTGAAGTCTCTATGAAAAGATTCTAATGGTGGTGATATGAGTTTTGTCTTCTCTCATTGTATGTATTTCCTGTGTTCTTAAATTCCATTTTCACTTTATTCTGTTTAAATTGGATAGTTAAAAGATTAGAATTCATCTTGTGATGCTCTCGACTTAAGAAATTTAAACTGTGTAATTTTCTTCCTAACTAATTAAGAATTCATTTAAGTAATGCTCTGATGCAGTTACTTTCTTTCTCCTTCTTCTTACACTCTGCATAAATACAATTTATAACTCAGATTCATCGTCTCATTTACCCTTTATCCTCTGGATAATTCTACTGTCCAGTCATTGTTTTCATTCACTTTCAGAGTTTCGAATCCATAGCCCTAAGTGTCCCTCTCGTTCCTTTCCAACAAATTTATAAAAACCCCCCATAACAAAACCAAATCTAGCCATTGATTGCCAAAGAAATATCAAGTGACAAGAGAGATCCCTCTCTAAGCTGAACAGGCTAGTACCCAGCTCCAAAGTTGGTTAAAACAATTACCTATGTCATTTGTCTATCAGCCGGAAAAATTTACAGAGTGCTAACATACACTATGTAGGAAAAGATAGTGTGCATAAGGTATTACGTGTAGGTTTATGGTCGCCCACATTTCATAAGAATGAAAAATAATATTGCCAAAACTATGATGTTTTTCAGAGAGTTGGAAAACCCAAAAGGAGGGATGAGATGCCCCTAATACCCCAAGTAACTCTTCAAGTATTTGACAAGTGAGAAATATATTTTGTCGGACCTATTAACCCACCAGCAAGAAGGTCAGGAGCTAGATACATCATTACTACGAAAGAATATTTAACCAAATGGGCATAACCAACTCCAATCAAGGATTGCATCGCAGAGACAACATCACACTTATTATTTGAGCAGTTGATTACAAGATTTGGATGTCCCGTGATTTTGATGAGTGACCAAGGCACCCATTTTATTAATAGTACCATCAAGGCTATGACTGAGGAGTTTGAAGTCTATCACTAGAAGAGTACACCATACCATCCTCAGGCAAATGGGACAATAGAAGCTTTCAACAAGGTTTTGGAGAATGCCTTGACAAATATTTGCAATGTTAACAGAGATGATTGGGATTTAAAAATACCATCATTATTATGGGCATACAGGACCACATGCAATAAGTTGATAGGAAAGACACCATTTTTATTGGTGTATGGACAAGAATCAGCGATGACATTGGAATTTTTGGTACCCAGTCTTTGCGGAGAAACAATTACAAATATGAAAGAAAGATGCATAGTACAAGAGAGGTTAAGTAAACTAATGGAACTAGAAGAAGACAAGATTCTGGAAGGATTCCACCAAGAGGTGCAGAAAGCAAGGGACAAACCCTGGCATGACAAGCACATAAAGAAGAAGATATTTAAGGAGGGAGATCTAGTTCTCCTCTATGACAACAAATTTTTGCAACATCCTGGTAAGTTAAGAATGCATTGGCTAGGGACATATGAAGTGAAGTATGTCTCAGATAGAGGATATGTGCAGTTAAATTAATTGACAGGAACATAACTGCAATGAATGGTGAATGGTAGTCGACTGAAACTGTACAGGGATAATCAACCTACTAACTCTCAGTAGTTGAAGCATAGTAAGGAAGACATGTGTATAGTGTCCTATAGTAGAAATTAAGAAAGAAAAATTTAAAAAATACATAAAAAGTAGAAAAATAAGAAAAATACAAAAAGAGGAGGAAGTTGGTTGACTGGCAGAAAATTGGAAAAAGTCACGTGCAGCAGATAGTGGAAGCAGTGCCGGAAAATTGGACAATGCACGCAAGGAACATTGGACACTACACAAATGCACGAAAAAATTGAAAAAAATGGTAGAACATTAATGACCAGGTCTATAAAGAGGGAAAAAAATGGGCACGTTTGACACGTAGTGATTTTTTAGCAAAGAAAGATTTGAAGATCATGAACTAGGTGAAATTGTGCGAAGAAGAAATAAATCGCCCACTCTGTATCTAGCATGACACCTCCAAAGGTTGGTTCCCCAGGAAAATATACTAGGGTTAATCAATAGGCTAGTTGAATGAAAGAACAAATGAAAGAGCTAGAGAATGTGGTTGAATTGGAAGACATCACCACCTTGATGACATAGTCGCTCAGCCTGACGAGGGTAGAGGAGGAAACCTCGATAGCTGCATAAGGAGAAATGGTTTAGAGCTCTACAAACCTGAATGGAAATGCAAACCCTAACCAAGAAACACCTTCCAAACATGAGGATGTTAAGGGCCAATAGTAGGGTCATGACACAGAGGAGGTGTTGGTTGAGGATATCATGAATTAGATTAAAACCGAGGGAGAAGAAGAAGAGATGACCGAAACAATGACAGAGGGTCATTCATCCATCAGTAAGAAAACAAAGGTGCAGGGCACCACAAATATCACACTCCCATACATCCCGGACGTTGTGGTCACTATGGAGGATATGCTCGGGAAAGTGCCAAAGTTGAGATATTCTGACCACGATGTTCGCAACGCAACAAAGTTTCTAGAACTGGCAGAGGAAACTTATTTGGTAGACACAGGGGAGATAGGACCCCTAGGAAGACCCATCATGGAGCATGCACAATGGATAACAAGGCTCTACAATTCTGGTATCATGAACCTCCTGGACATACCGCACTGCGGGCACGGTAAGAATGTGGGACTATGCGTTAAACAACTCTTGGAAAGGGTACATGGAGGTATCCTATGGATGGATATGCTAATACCCATCGACATTTCCCTGATCACCAAAATTACAAGGGTTCCCACTGTTGGTGCACAACCTGAAGAGTACTTGTAAAATAAAGAGTGTGAGAAATAAATTGCAGAGATCGTTAAGGTGCAATTTGGAACCAACAGAGAGAACAGGGGTATCGTCCTGAAAGACATCAGCGACCTTGTGACGCGGTTCTCCAACAAGATAATGGATTGGAAATTATTGAGGAGATGTAGGAAATAAGAGGCTCCATCTGGAGTCATAATAGTCACCGTGCAGTACCTGTTAAACTAGGTGTTGTACCTCTTAAACAATTTTTTGATCAATTGTCAAGATGTGCAGGACAATGGAACTAAGTTCCATTATTCCTGGATCCTCATCCTCATTGCGTTGGTAGCTTGGTAGGAACAAAAATTATGTCTTTTGTATAAAGGAAGGGGAAGTGATACATAGCAAGGTAGGAAACCCTCTGGCAATCCAAGGATAGGAAGAATCAACAAGACAATAGACAGTCTTTTCCATGGTTCTCGAAGAGATACAAAAAAGAACGGAAAAAACATGGAGGATTTTTGTTGAGGTGGTTCAGGAGTATGAATGGATTGTCAGGTTTAATGAATCCAAAAATCATATGTGGATCCATGTCAAAAGGGACCCGAAGAAAAAATGGTTGGAAATGCAGTATTGTGTATCGAGAGAAGAGGTCGATTGGATCATCAAAGACTAGCCAATGGAGGGTGTCAGTAACAAATACAACAGCCAAAACCAAGAAGCAAGCAAAGGCAGACCATCGACAAAGACAGGTAGCTTGAATTCCAACACCAGAAATGTTGTAGAGCACGTTCAAGTGTCAGGAAGAAGTGCAGGAACGAAAAATCCAAGGAGAAAAGAAACAATTTCCAGGGCAGAAGGCAAGGGCAATGCCAAGAATAGAGAAACCTCTCGGCCTAAAGAGGAGAAGGCACATAAGAATAAGAGTGGGGTGCAGTCCTCATAGATAAAGAGAACTGCAGTGCGGGAGGAGGAAATGAAAAAAAATATGAAATACCATAAGAAGCCTCCAATCATAACCATTATAGAGAACGATGTCGAACTAGTGGTAGATAAAGGCCAGGATAGAGGAGAAGATGTGTTTCGTGTAGTAGAGGCACAGAGGGAGGAGATCATGGTGGAGTTAGTGGACATCCATGATACTCTATAGAGGTTTCATATTCTTACAGTACAACAAGTTACATCACAACATCAAAAATAGACACAGCAACCAGCTACGTAGAAGGAATAAGAGGAAACAGTGGACATAGTGTTGATGGGAAATGACACCTTCATGGTCACACAACATATGTTGTGAGTTGATGAGGAGACAACATGAAATTCAATTGGGGACATCGTCCAACTTGAGTTATTTATGGCTCAAATACTGACAAAGGAGTTATATGACATACAAGATAGTGTCATGAAGGAAGTCCAATACATATCTCGTTTTTGGCACAGGGGCAAAACCAAGGTTCAACGCTACAACAACACACCAACAAAACCCTAACTACCAACCCTTTCGGCAACACCTATGAAGCAGATGAAGTCCCACCCAAGGTAGAGGCAGTGGTGATTGCAGGACTCTGATATCTGCAACCTTAGCTAGGACATAAATCTGTGATTGTAACACTTTAACAGATCACTTAGTAGTTACAGTTCGTCAATATTCACCTTTAGCTTACAACGCAGAAAAACCCTAATAACAGAATGATGCAGTATTCACACAGATCCAATATAATCAAGCACTAAGTACATCAACAAAGGTTACATCTATCACTCATTCACATTATTCAACACTAATCTATCATATCAGATTCATCTAACATACATCAGTGCACTAAGCATTTAATCACATAAACAAGAGAACAACCAAAATGCACAAAGAAACCACAACACAGGATATATGTGGTTCACCCCCACCTTGGGGCTACATCCACCAATTCTTCTTCTTCTTTATTATCTTCTGTCAATCTCCTTACATGAAAAAATCATTGATATATTACTCCACAGAGGACAGGATATATGTGCACTTCGCTAGATCCTCCTTCCCTAAGTTACAACACAAAGCCTTCCACAGTCTCTTATGATCACTTTCACTTAGCTCCGCAAGTCTTACATAGTATGCACAAAGCAATTACAATTACCACTTGCACTTATCACCTAACATCACATAGATGTCTCCACCTACACCTTTCTTACATTGCCTAGACATATATTTATACATTACAAAATTGGGCCTAAACATGGGTAAACCCATGGGTCGACATCCCCATGCCCATTACATAAACCCAAAACCCAAAAATCCCTAAAAAGGGGTCAATATCCTGTGATCTCCGTTTTGACTTGTGCTCCACCTTTGACAACCTGTCGAAGTCCCAAAAGTAGGTCAAACATGACCAAGGATCCTCAAAAATTGGTCAAGGGCCAAAAATCCCCCAAAACTCACCTATGACTCATTCTGAGTCACTGTAGTATGGGTAGCTCTAATTCAAAAGCATCGATCTTGGCTCGAGCTACTCTGACTTGTTGTGCCACGACCTCTTGTTCGGGAAACTCTTAGATAACTGCTTCATTGACAGGTCCCTCCAATATTTGTTCTGCTGCAATGACGAATTTCTCCAGTTCTACTCCTCGACCTTCAATCTCTATGA
This sequence comes from Picea sitchensis, assembly GCA_010110895.2. NCBI lineage: Eukaryota > Viridiplantae > Streptophyta > Pinopsida > Pinales > Pinaceae > Picea > Picea sitchensis. Next base: position 19,287 of record SNQJ01S0021735.1, on the reverse strand, counting down.
ATAGTTGGCAAGCCTCATATTGTATTGGTTGGAGCCTCTAAGTCACTTCCATGAATTAGCTCTGAATGGTGTGGACCTGTTGTTGAGGAGTGAATTGTTCTTGGGATCGCTTCATCCTCTAAACGGCTGACAGGGGCTTCAATTTTGCTTGTACTGTTTCTTCTTGTTGCTTTGCATCCTGGAGTTGTGACTCCAGTGCCTTTAATTCAGAATCCTCAGTGAGTCTCTCATAAGTCTAGGCACTATGATCACTTAGTTGTTTACATTCCATGGTGAGGGCCTTGATTCTTTCAATTGTGCTTTGAGCAATTTCTTTTGTTTGATCTCGTACATCCGGAGAAGTGTTAGGCATGGTTCGTAGCTCTAAGTATGTTATTCTTTGTTGTAGCTTCTGGATAGCTTCCGTGAGATGTACAATTTGATGCTCCACTCAGTATTCTACCTTTGGCTCTAAGACTATCATAGAGTAGAGTGCTCTGTCAACTGCTTCTTTGAATTCAAGTTGTTATATGACCAACTATTATTTTTCTTCCTTGTCCTTCACCCTCTCTTCTTCAAACTTGCCTTGAAGGTCTTCCTTCTCCTTTTTTGCAACCTGACGTTTCTATACCATATATTCGTGGGCTTGTTTCAGGGATGTTGTGGCCTGGTCTTTCTCAACTTGTGCTCGATGAAGGTGAGTTTCAGTCGCATCAGCAAGTCTACGGAGTTGGGAGGCTCATCTCCCAACTCTAGTTCTTCTGATGGTGGGGGTGCAGTGGATATTGTGCGGCTAGATTGAAGGGCCTATTGTACACCTCTAAGTTCAACCTCGATTCTATCATACATCTCCTCCTGCTTAGCTTCATGTTTCTGCAAGATGCCTTGTGAGACATCTGCTACAGTTGTGATGATGAAGTCAAAGTAATCTACAGTGAGTACAATATCCATATTAGTCAACGTGGCTCTAGATTTATTTCAGGAAGTGGGTTTCATAGGGGAAACCTTCCTTTTCTTTAAGGGATCAGCCTCATCAACAAGATCCTTCAACAGTGTTACTTCGCCTTACTTTTGTTGATCTTATATTTCATTTGTCTCTTCTAGTTCGTCATCACCCCCTTGCCCAGGTGATATTGAAGCAGTTTATTCTGATGCACTGCTCAAGTCTTGGAATTCTTTAGTATTCTTTCTTCTGTTGGTCCCAGGTGTGTCATGTTCTTTGTGAGTGTCCTCCCAGTTGTCAAGTTCAGGATCAGACATCTCTGCAGGGTCAACGAGGATGAGGAGCTCTGCAGACTAGTCCTTGGTTATCTCTTCGAGGTCCTCCTCTGTGAGCTTATAGTATGACTGAAGCTCCTCTTTATGTTTGTCTTCTCACGCAGTGATATAGATGAAGTGTCGATCTACACAGAACTTCATGAGAAGTCTGAACTGGTACAAGTTGTTTAGCATCATGCGAGGGACAACTTCAATGGCCTTATTTAGTTGAAGATAGTATGTGTGGAAGACCATGTTCAACTGCCAATGTTTTCCCATATCGCTTGAATACCAAAGTGTGGTGAACTTCGAGTGAGCGGCTCGAAAGGCTTGATGTCCAGGAACGTCTCACCTTCCAAGATATCCCAAGTGGTAAATGTGATGAGGATTAGGAGCCAGCTAAAGTGGAACTCATAGCCTTGATCCTAAGCTTCACGGTAGTCTAATTCCAGTTGGTTGACCAAGTACTTCGCCTAGTTCATCTGGATTCCTTCTACACATTTTCTGGTGAAGTCAACAACGAATCCTGTGACCTGTGTAGGTATGTTCTTTCTTACGAGTTTTCCTGCAATCAACTAGAAGGCTAGGCGCACTGCGCCATTTTGGATGGAAACTACCTTGTAGATGCGTCCACTTTTCTACATCGCCATATGTGTCTTTGATCTTCTGTGCCAATGTGTGATTTGTAGCCTTTCCTGGGTAGAAGTCTTGTGGGTTGGGTCCCTGCATGCTCAATACGGTGATCCTATGGATCAATGTTGGATCGAATGTGATGCATTGGTCTAGACATAGGTAGCCACCATGGTAACATGAGAGAAGGAGCTTAATATATGTGTTAACCTCTTGGTTCCTTCCAAAGTGCGGAATCTTCATTAAATTCAAGAGGGTGGACTGTGTGAGGTTCATATTCCATGGTTGGGGGATTATTTTCGAGTTCTTCCCCTTCGTCCTGGTCAAGTATTTCTAAGAAGAGATCATACTATGGTTCTTGTGATCTCCTAGGTTGAAGTCACTGACTTCAATGTTGCGATATTATCCTGCTATGTTCTAACTACACGTATCCCCTTCGAGAGGTACGCAGTAACCATGGTGTAATAAAAGTCCCTCGGGACACTGTCACGACTCACCGTGCCATCCAGAGGCGGGATGTAGTCTGGTAAAATGGTCAGGATTAACTTCACGTTGGATAGGTCATCTTTGTGCTTGGTTCTCTTCTCTGTTGTTGGTCGAGATGATCCAAATCTGTGAGAAGTGGACAAAGAGGCTTGCACTCCTCTCGTCGATGATACTTGAATACCTGCAGACATTAATTTGTCAGCCATGATATAGATGATAACTTCTTCAACAGCTTTTTCTGCGGCACTGAGCTCATCCGACATGCACATTTAGATCAGATAACTCAGGTATATGAATGAGTTTGTAATGTAATGGAATAGGTGTCGATCTCAATAAACCCAGCGTGGACACAATTTGCAAAAGTGTTCTCGGTGCAACAGTCGACAAACTATATAGACATGATGTAATGAATCTCTCCAATGGATGAGAGGTCTTTATCAATGCGGTTCTATCCATTGTGGAACAGTCCCAATGGTCTAATGGTGAGTCTTCGGGCCATTGTTATTGTTCTAACCATGCAGGTCATCGGGCTAATGGCTATAATGCTTCCAACAGCTATATTGCTTCGCCATGGAAAAGTGCCATGTTGCGTTGTTCTCATATCCCATCGAAGTTCCAGTCTTGCAAACCTTCCCTCTGCGAAGTCCCCTCTAAGATCGTCTGTAACTTTTCTATCTTTTCTCTCTTTTTACTGAGTTTTCTAGCCTTCTTCCCGGTGATCTTCCTCTCGGTATTCCTCTTTCCATTCTGATTCTTATCTCTTTTTGGCATAGTAACTTCGCATTGTTTATATTATTTCATAAGTTCGGAGAGTAATACGTCTTCTCTAGCTGGGTAGGTACTTCAKTTTTCTATGGGTCTTCTTGTGTTCTTTTAACTTCGACATCCAAGTTTCTGATTCTAGGTAGCTTCGATCTGTTCTCATGTTCTTCAATCAAGTGTGTTATCCTCCTAGTCATGAAATMTTTTAATTCTTTCTTCTTCTTCTCTAAGACTTCCTCTTCGTTTCTTYTGGACTGATCCTTTTCAATCCAAGATTTTCCTAGTAATATAACAAATGGGGCGTTGTTCTCAATAAATTTAACAATCTCAAAATCTTCCTCTATCAAAGTTCCATGAGCGCTCATATATATCTGGGTGARTCTTCCACATAGGGTTATCATCTTTCCTCTAAATAATCCTATTCCTCCCAATGAAGGAATCATAGAAGGTTTTCGTAAAGTTTCCCAAGTTCTTTCTGTCATGATATCCACATGTGTTTCTTCATCCAGAACACAATCAATGTCGGAGTCTCCTATTCTTGCTTCTATGCATTATTTTTCCTTGAAGATCTCCGATAAGTTGATATTTTTGTGATCATTTAGGGTCTCTATCATTTGTAGTAATACATTCTCTGATTCTTTATGGGGTTTTTCCATGGTCTCGGTTTCATAACCGTCCTCAGGGTTTTCTTGTTTCATATTCATTCTATCAATATTAGCAATCATTCTAGGTAAATCTAAAACTTCATGATCCATAGCTTTACAACAAAGACAACTAGGTATATTACCAGGGCATTCCTTAGAAAGATGTCACAGTCTTCTGCAACTATAACAAAGGGTTAGTCTTATTTTTCTTTGAAAGGATCCCTAGCCTTTCCTATACTGCGCACTAGGGTAGTAGCTAATCTACAAAACAATATTTCTAGAATCCTGCATCCATCTGTTAGTCCAAGCATTCTTTCTATGCATAGGAATAACATATCTTTCACTATTTTTGTCAGATCTATTCATATCAAACCTTCTTTCATCTAGTTGTGCCCTACTTTCAAGATAGGACAAAATTTATCAAAAATACCTAGATCCATACTCTTGAAACAAAAATCTCCACTTATCTTACTTTTTCAATCAAAACTTTCACTATTCTTACCTTTATCAGTGCACAAAGCTTTCAAATTTTACCTCTTTTCTTCAGATTTGACTCTTCTTCTTGGAACAAAGCTTCTCAAATCAAGTAGAATATTGCGCACTAGGGCAATAAATCTACGCATGGAGCTTTCTCTTTTCTTTAGTTCCCAACAATCATAGTTTCATGTCTTGGAAATAGAACCATTTGTTGGCATAGGGGCAGACCTAGGGTTCAATGCTACAACAATGCACCAACAAAACCCTAACTATCGGCCCTTTCGAAAACACCTGCGAAGCAGATGAATTCTCACCTGAGGCAGAGGCAGGGGTGGTTGCAGGACTCTAATGTCTACAACCTTAGCTGGGACACAGATATGTGATTGTAACACTTTAACAAATCATTTGGTAGTTACAATTCATCAATATTCACCTTTAGCTTATAGCGTAGAAAAACCCTAATAACATAACGGTGCAGTATTCACACATATTAAATATAATCAAGCACTAAGCACATCAACATAGGCTAGATATAACATTCATTCACAGTATTCAACACTAAGATATCATATTAGATTCATCTAACATACATCAATGCACTAAGCATTTAATCACGTAAACAAGAGAACAACCAAAATGCACAAAGCAACCACAACACAGGATATACATGGTTCAACCCCACCCTGGGGCTACGTCCACCAATTCTTCTTCTTATTTATTATCTTCTATAAATCTCCTTACATGCACAAAGCCTTCAGATCTTGCTCCGCAGAGGACAGGAGATCTGTGCACTTCGCTAGATCCTCCTTCCCTGATTTACAACACAAATCCTTCCACAGTCTCTTACGATCACTTGCACTTAGCTCCGCAATTCTTACACAATATGCACAAAGCAATTATAATTACCTCTTGCACTTAGAACCTAGCATCACATAGATGTCTCCACCTACGCCTTTCTTACATCGCCTAGACATCTATTTATACATTACAAAATTGGGCCTAAACATGGGTAAACCCATGGGCCGACATCCCCATGCCCATTACATAAACCCAAAACCCAAAAAACCCTAAAAAGGGGGCGAGATCCCGCAATCTCCGTTTTGAATTGTTCTCCGCCTTCGACAGCCTGTCGAAGTCCCAAAAGTAGGTCAAACATGACCAAGGATCCTCAAAACTTGGTCAAGGGCCAACACTCGCGTAGATGCCACCAACTTGGAAGTTGGTAGGGAGGTTGCAGAGGTGTTATAGATTCTGTGTGACTAGTTGACTCTAGAAAAGGAGGAGGAGAAGAAACAAGAAGACAAATTGGTGAAGGGACTGACAACATTCTACAACAACATCCTGGATTGCACGCAGGAGCCAAAAGACACACCCGAAGGGAAGCTTCAAAAGATTACACAACTCATGGAGAAGAACAAAAAGGAGATTACAGATCTCACGGAGAAAATGACTCCTTCTACACCTCCAGAAGTCAAAGATTAAAGGGAACAAGAGGCTATTGCGCACATCGATAGTATTGTGTAGGAAGCTAAGGTAGTGCATGAAATATATGAGAATACTACTCAAATGTGGACCAGTATGGAAGAATATGAGAAAATCCAACAACTGGACCAGAAGAAATAAAATATCACTGCAGACATTCAAGAATTAAAATAGCAGCAAAAGGCAATGGCCATCCTATAAAGGATGAGGAGCGTGCAGGCTATGAAGAAATTGTAGGTATAATTGAAGGTTGCACAGGCGAACAAGAAAGCAAGACAGACTCAACTAGAGACACTACAACATGAGGCAGAGGGGATAATATAAAAATTGCAAGTAGAGAAGAGGAAAATAGAGCACACACATGTCGAATGAAGATACATGTTGGCAAAGCACATTATAGAGCAGAGTATGGAAAATTTGGCATAGCAACGTAACCAAGATAAACAGAAAGAGAATCAATTGGCAAAGTTGTTCCAAGAGTTGCAACTAGCCATCCAGAGTGTAAACTAAGGAATGGTGGCTCCGGACGAGCCACATATCAGTGTTGGGGGCCTGTTGGCGCAACCCTATTTTTGGAGAAGAAATTATACTTTGGGCGCAAGCCTTCTTTTGGGAGAGAAATATCTATTTTTGGAGCGCTCTCTATAGGTGGAGAAAAAGCAACATGCAAAAAAGGAAGGAAAATCAACATGTAGAAAAAGAAGGAAAAGCAACATGCGGAAGGAGGAAAAGCAGCATGGTGCACATGCAGACAGATCTAGCCATGTTAGGGTTAGGGTTTTGGAAATGAATGTAATGGCTATAAGACAGTAGAATAGTATAAATAAAGACCGAGGAGGTCTCGTAGAGTTTGTTCAATTGCTTAGTAGTTCATTGTTATGTTGGTCAATAGTAAAGGAAAGAGAGGTGATATGAATAAGCTAGTTTTTTAGGGTTAGGTCACAGGATGTGGAGACTGGTGTTGTCCATTCTGCCTCATAGAGGGTACTTAACCTCCTTTTTATTGTAAGCCTAAATATGTAATGCGTGCAATGCAGATTTTGCAGAAGAATGAATAAAAGAGCATAAGAGACATATCTTTGTGGACGTATCCCCACAGGGGGTGAACCAATATGGTAAATCTATTGTTTTATGTGTCATGAATGGTTATTTTACTGTTATGATGTTTATCAGTTAAGAATGAATGGTTAATTTGATTATGACAATGTGCATGCATAGTTGGATGAATGAATGAATGTTAGTTTTAGATGAATGATTAATAATGTTGATGCATGAGGAAAAGGATCAGAATCCAATCACAATCCCTTCCTTGACTACAAGAACCTAATTATTTCAGTCCCCCATAAAACTATCTTGGGTGAGACTGCATTCTGCACTCTGTGCACAACGTTTCCTTCTGGTTTACCAGGAGGGTCGATAATTTGAGGGTATTGTTGGAAACCTATTGAGATCATAACTTGGGTCATCCCAAGTGTCCAACATTTGTGCCATGTGATAACAGTACTAAAGGGAAATGAAATCATATATAAATTTTTGTAGCTCAAGAATTTGGATAATTTAAAAAGAATAAAACTCAAGCAAAATGGATACCTTCGATACAATAAAGTTTAGAGAATAATGCTAGGGAAACTCATATTTAGAATTATCATAATCTCATCATGATCCAGTGGACCAAAAATGAAAGAATATATCAATTCACTTCTTTAATTTCCACGATTTCATATACATATGCTCATCTTTAGTGCTACAGTATACTTATGTGCATTGATTTCACTGATGACCTAGTGAAAAATGATTTAGAACAACCATGGAATTGCATTGATTCCATCCATGATATAACAAATAAGCATCAAGTAGTTGTATTGATTTCAACAATAATACAACATACAAAAATAGTGTGCATTGATTTCAATGATGATATAGTGAAATCACTCAAAAGGATAAGATTCATTAATTGAAGAAACGATATCAAAAAAAAAAGATTCAATGCAATGAATTTTTCATCTATATAGTGCAAATTATCAAGTGAAAAAGCTTAAAAAATAACATAATGTGCAGTGTACCTAAGGGGGGTAATATGGGATGCCTAGGGAGGTACCCAAGGAGACTAACAATAGTTAGATGGCTATGTATTGCTATGTACAGAGGCCATTTCTAGTAAATAGGGCGCATGTAGTAGTATGAAAGAAATAATTGTAAGAAGGCATACTAGAAGGTTTTGAATACTAGAAAGTTCCTTCTCTAGACTGTTCCTAGGAGGTTAGATAGAACTATAAAGAGAGTAGAAGCAATTTAATGGAGGTATTGTGAATAATATTGTAACTATAGCAAGCATTTCTTCTAGAATTTTTTCTTTCCTTAAGATATAATACTTGTGGTTTCTAGCTTCCTTATCTTCCCTTTGATTTTACTATCATAAAGAAGTACCAAGTCACCAATTTTTATGTCTTTATTCCTCAAATGTTGTTCATGCCATACTTTCTGTTAATTTTCTGCTCCACAATTTTGGTTTAGGTTAATTTGTGGATCTTGAGAAGTGGAGAGGATGGAGAGGGACCGATAGGGGGAAATAATGGGATGGGAATATGGAATAAACGGGGTATTTTTAATTTAAGCATTCACCACCTTTTGGGTTTCTCAGCCTCTTTAAGAGGCTTCCAACTAAGTAGTAGGACAAGACATTAATACTTGTGCATGTATCTCCTCTTTCAAACCACTGATAAATAATTCCTTTAAAAAAGTATCACACATGCATTCGATGTGGATGACTAGTTGCTTAAAATGGATATGAAATCTTTGACTATGTAAGATTGTTTAAGATTGGTCAGTCATCCCAAATAATGAGTGTCTATTCCAAAGCATGCATAGAGGTCTAACACAAATTGTGTCCAACTAATATAATCCCCATGGAATTTATTATGCCATTGCCACCATTACCAACATTCAGGATCCAAATATCAAACACCCAGCTGAAGTTTCATCAAGTCATTTGTGATACCATGTAGGGTAAAGTAATGTTCCATCTAAGTAACCCATCCTATGGGGTGGGATCCATTGAATTTTTTGAGATCAACTTTAGGAAGTATGTGCCACATGTGAGTCATCTAATCACTAACAAGTTGGGTGGAGTGATTCCCACATGTGATTAATTTGATCATGAACAATTGGGGTGGAGTGATGGTGCCATTAGTATTTTTCCACAAAAAAAATGGGTCTTGGGGCCTATACCATGGCCAAGGGAGGAAAGCAAGAAATGTAGGCCCAAAAGAAGCTTATCAATCTTAAAGGCCATGAACTAGAACTCGAGCAACGACACATATCCTTTCTAAGGGATCTTTTTCCATTGTGTGGGATATGGGTACCATTACAAGTTTGTTCAAAACATATATGGGAGACAATGCTTGTACCATGGTTGAGGAAGGAAAACAAGTACCTTGTACATTAAACAAAGCTTTCTCATTCTTAGCGGCCATGAATAATCCCTATGACTATGAATTTATGATCACTATTAGTATGTTTTATACAATGAGAATGGGTCTCAAGATCCCCACCATGGCTATGGGAGGAAAACAAGATCCTTAGGCCCTAACCGAATATTATTAGGCTCAATGGCCATGAACAAAGCTAAGAGGCAATGGGCATAAGGAGCATTTTCTTCAATATCAAGGGCATTGGGAAAGGGGGCAAGGATAATATGAGATTGTAAATTTTATTCACAATAGCATCTGTTTGTTCTAGGAATGAGCATCTGTTATAACGTGCACTTGAGAACACACACATTCTTATAATGCGTGTTTTTTCATAATATTCAAATTTTTCTTCATGGTATTAAGAATTATAAATTACTTGTTTACTAACTTGATTGCTTTGGATTTAGGTTTAGTATGATGATCTTGGTGGATTTTCACATTATTTTTAAATATGCTACACGAATTCATCACTCATGGGCCAGACACCAAATTAGTGTAAGAGACCCCCTTGTTTGTGGGAGAAGGAACCCTCTAAAGTCTATGGAGGTGTACATACCCTACCCCCTATCGACTTGAACCTGTGACCTCTTAGGAGGAAACACATGTTCTTAACCATTAGGCCCACTCAAGCATATTAAAATTAGTTATAAAAGTTCCTCGAATCATCCTTTCTAGTTAACAAAATGTTGTTTTCCCATATTTTAGATTATCCCTAAAAATCCATGAGAAATCATCATTATCTTCCACTCATTTTTTAATTAAAACTCTTAAATATATTTTAAATTCAACTCCATAAATATTATAAATAAATATATCCAACTAACTTATATATTGTACAAATATACTAAAATAAAAAAATTCCTTCCTAAAATATTAAGAAAACTATTTAAATTAATATATATTAATCTTAATTATATATATATATATATATATATACTTGGAAATAATGGAGTAAGCGTCAGTTGTGAGCGTCTTAAGAGTCATTTCGTAGTTGAAGTCTACTTCACTGTCTATGGAGTCTAGTTGTTTTTGGTTTGCATGTAACCAACTTAGTAGAGTATTTTCCTATTTAAGAATGTAATCAGTCTTCATTGAATAATAGAGAAGTGAGCGTAGCCTCACCGTGTGTTGTTTTCTCATATTTTATCTTGGTATCATAACCAAGGGGAGAGGTGCGTAAATTTATAGAATTCCATAGGTCCCTCCTCTTGAAGGGTGCGGCGGCATACTACTAAAAGTCCCACGCATTTGAAAACCCTCAAATTTTCGTGGTCAAGTAGTGTATTACAGTGCGGAAATCCTTCACAATTTCCGCACCCAAGTAACGTGTGAGGTGTGGACTCGCCACACTCTATTGGATGCGTCAGGTGCAGAAATACCTTTGTTTATGCAGGTCATGTGAGCTCATGGAGGTTTTGAAAATCGTGAAGGCAAGTCGTAAAGGCAAAGTGGAAAATTGTGAAGGAAAATCTGCATATTTCTTGAGGCAAATCGTGAAGGAAAATCGTGTGGTGGATGCATGCATGATTTAAGTTGAGAACAGAGGTAGATTTGGAGCAGTGGATCTGAAGGTAGAGCAACGGACAAGAGAAAACTCAACAGAAAGTTGCATATCCTTGGTGATTCACTTGGAGAGACTAAATTGAAGCAATGGTGAATCCGCTAGCAGAGACCTACCTCAACAAGGCCAACAAGTTAGATGGTTCGAACTTCATTAATTGGAAATTCAAGATGCAGACGCTCATGGAAGGCTATGGTGTCTAGAACATTGCGAAGGGAACTGAACTGAAACCCGATGCGGCTGCTGGTGTGATAGGAGAAAATATCCAAATTGGGATAAGTGAAAAAAGAAGGCAAAGGTATTGTTGCACATGTTAGTTAAAGATAGAATAATTCCACATATTAGAGACGCTACAACTGTTGTTGCAACATGGACAACGCTTAAAGCATTGTATGAAACTAGCAACACAAATCACATTTTGTTCTTGAAAACTAAATTGCTAGGCATTAAAATGGATGGAAATGAATCTGTTAGTTCATTTTTGGGTCGTGTTAAAGAGGTGAAAGACAAGATAGTAAATATAGGGGTAACTGTTTCCAACACTGACCTGGTCACTATTACCTTAAATGGTATGCTAGAATATTATCATATGTTCATAACAGGTCTCGAAGCAAGGGAGAAACCTCCGACGTTTGAAGAGCTGACAGGTATTTTACTGCAAGAGGAAGAGAGGCACGAGAATATGAATCCTCAGAATAAAGTTTTGGCACTATGGTCAAATAAGAGATCTGTGAGAGGGAGATCAGGAGAAAGAAGCAGAGGAGGCAGTTCATGGAAGAGAGGCGGTTCATGGCAGAGAGGCAGTTCATCGGAGAGAAGACAATCTCTAAATCAAGGTATGCAATCTGACAGGAATGAGTCAAAGAGTTGTTTTTATTGTGGTCGACCTAGACATTTTGTTAAAGACTGTCATAAGAAGAAAAGTGATGAGGCTAGGAATAAACCTAGAACACATTCAAGTCATTATGCGAAAAAATATTCAAATCAAGATCTCAGATTATTTATTGCTAGTGATGATATTGATGAACCCCCAAAGTTTGATTCATAGGATCTTAGGTTGTTTGTGTCTAACGTTGGTTTATCTGCTAAAACGGATGATTCCGATGCTTGGTTTGTGGATTCCGGAGCGTCAGTACATATGACTTGTAATAAAAATTGGTATGCTAATTTTAAAGAAACACATAATGGTGTCAGCATATATCTTGGAGATGACCGTGCTCATCAGATCAAGGGATATGGAGACATTCATGTGACATTGTCGAATGGTACAGTTCGTCACATTCACAATGTTGTTTATGTGCCAAGAATAAAGAAAAATTTGATCTATGTGTCCACCATTACAAATCAGGACTTGAAGGTTGAGTTCTTCAAAGACTATTTCATAGTGAAGGATCTGCTAGACCATTTCAAAATTGTTGCAATAGGAGTCAGAGCAGGAGGCCTATACAAACATGATGTTACCAGAAAATCACATCACGCACTGACTTCTGCAACTATGCAAATGAAGATTCTTTAGCATCAAAGGTATAGACACATGAATCATCCTGATTTATTGTTATTATAGAAAAAGAATATGGTTGAAGGACTTCCCATGTTAAATAATGAGAAGGTTGCTTGTGATGGATGTGCATTAGGAAAGATGCACAGAGATGAATTCCCCTCTAATCCTGATAGGAAAAAGAAATATGTGTTAGATCTTGTGCATATTGATGTTTGTGGGCCTATGCAGACTAGGTATTTAGGAGGTGCATTTTACTTTCTATTATTTATTGATGACTGCACAAGATACACATGGGTTTACTTCCTTAGACTAAAAAGTGATGTTTTCGAGTACTTTAAGGAATTCAAAACCATGGTGGAAAAGCAGACAGGAAAATCCATCAAAATCCTTTGTTCAGATCAAGGGGGAGAGTATAAATTAGGGGACTTAAACAATTATTCCAAAGATCATGGAATAGTACAACAGTTTACAGTACCTCACACTCCACAGCAGAACGGAGTCGCTGAAAGGAAAAACATAACTTTGGTAGAGTGTGCATGCAATATGATGAAAGGTAAGAATCTCTCAAATGAATTTTGGGTTGAAGCCATAAATACTGCAATTTATTTAAAGAATAGAAGTCCAACAAGGTGTCTTGATAATGTTACTCCTTTCGAAGCCTTATATGGTTCCAAACCTGCAGTTCATAATTTGAAATTATTTGGGTGTAAGGGTTTTTCTCATATTCCAAAGTATAATAGGAGGAAATTGGATGCTAAAGCCATTAAATGTATTTTCATTGGGTATTGTTCCGAATTTAAAGCATACAAAGTGTTTGATCCTACTACTCACAAAGTATTTGCAAGTAGAGATGTACTTTTCCATGAGCAGGAAGCATGAAATCATGACGAAAACAATCATGAGGAATGGAAGAGACTTCTTGATGAAGGAGTTAAAGAAGAGCAGTAGCAGCAACAACCCACACAATAGTATCCATCCCCGCAATGACAGCAACAACAACAACAAGAAGGACTCAGTGATATGGAAAATTCAAGCAGTCACAATTCACCTAGAGGTGAAGACAGATCTTCACAAAGTGGGGAGGAAGATAATCAATTGAGAAGATATTCACGATAGATTTGGATTCCTAAGAGGTATAAATACTATGCCCTAATGAGTATCATTTCAAATGTCATAGAACCCATGAGTTTTGATGAAGCTAATGAACATGATGAATGGCAAAATGCAATGGAGGAAGAATGTGAATCTATAATGAAAAAAAATACTTGGGAATTGATTGAATTTCCTAAACATAAGAATCCCATTGGATGCAAATGGATATACAAACCCAATTTTAAATCAGATGGTAGTATAGATAAGTATAAGGCTAGACTAGTTGCAAAGGGGTATTCACAAACAGAAGGTATTGATTATGCTGAAACATTTGCACCAGTAGCTAAATTGAATACTATCATAATGTTAATTTCTTTAGCTAGAAAGTACCATTGGAAGCTACACCAGTTAGATGTTAAATCTGCATTTTTGAATGGTGAGTTAAAGGAAGAGGTTTACCTTACTCAACCTGAAGGGTTTGTGGAAAAGGGGAAAGAACACTTAGTGTGTAAGTTAAAGAAAGCATTGTATGGACTAAAACAGGCACCTAGGTCATGGTATGAGAATATAGACTCTTTCGTTCTTCAACAAGGTTTTATGAGGAGAAAAAATTATCCAAATCTGTATACCAAATTTGAAGAGAAGGGGTATATAGTATTGATTTCCTTATATGTTGATGATTTGATAATTACAGGAAATGCTGAAAAATTAATTGATGAAATCAAGGAGCAGTTGTCACAGGTATTTGAAATGAAATATCTTGGTGAGTTACATTACTTCCTAGGTATTGAAGTTTGGACAAATGCAAGACAAGCTTTTTTTTGTAAGAGCAAATATATCATAGAAATACTTAAGAGATTTAAAATGGATCAATGTAAGTCTTCTAGTGTTCCCATGCAGCAGAATGTGAAACTTTCTTGTGATGATGGTTCGAAGGAGGTGAATGGAATTATGTATAGACAGATGGTGGGTAGTCTGAATTATCTCACCACAACCAGACCTGATATTGCATATTTTGTGAGTGTGTTAAGTTAGTTTATGGAGAAACCTCATTTAATCCATTGGAATGCAGCAAAGGCAGTACTCGGGTATCTAAAAGGAGCACTTAATTATGGTATTAAATATACTGATTCATTTGATGTTGAGTTGACAAGTTACTCAAACTCTGATTGGGCTAGCAATCTAGATGATCGAAGATCAACCACTGGATATGCGTTCAGCATTGGATCTGGGGTTGTTTCATGGAGCAGTAAAAAGCATCCTATTGTATCTTTGTCTTCTACTGAAGCAGAATATAAAGCCTTGTGTGCAGCAACTTGTGAAGTTGTTTGGTTAACAAGACTTCTTCAAGATGTTGGAGAAGAATGACAGGAACCTATGATGATCAAATGTGATAATCAAAGTTCAATCAATCTTGCGAAGAATCCAATTTTTCATGCAAGGACAAAGAATTTTGATGCTCAGTTTCATTTTATCAGAGAAAAGTTGTAGTCAAATGAAATAGCTCTTATGTATTGTAATACTAGTGAAAATGTTGCTGATATTTTCACTAAGCCTCTTGGAAAGATTAAGTTTGAGTTGTTTAGGGAGATGTTAGGTGTAGGAGTTAATCCATTCTCCATTAAGGGGGAGACTTGGGAAATAATGGAGTAAGTGTCAGTTGTGAGCGCCTTAAGAGTCAGTTCGTAGTTGAAGTCTACTTCATTGTCAGTGGAATCTAGTTGTTTGTTGTTTGCATGTAACCAACTCAATAGAATCTTTTCCTATTTAAGAATGTAATCAGTCTTCATTGAATAATAGAAAAGTGAACGTAGCCTCAGCGTATGTTGTTTTCTCATATTTTATCTTATATCAATAATGAAAACAAAAAAACACTAATAAAATTAATAACATGAAATCTGAATCGTGGAAAAAAATACAAACAAAACTCAAACTTCAATAAACTCAAAGTTTGTACATGCTTTGCTCCCTAAGGAGATTAGTAAATGACCAACCACTATGCTTAAACTACATGTTAATGTTATCATATAATTTTTATTAGTAATCTTTGCTTTTATGTTTGATGCGTTAAGAGTAAGTGTATGAAATACTTTATTTTAAAAAACTTATAATAAAAATATGATGATTAAAAAAAATTAAGAATATTTTAGTTTATAGTATGGAAAAAAATATATACTTTAATAAAACAAACAACATTAATACAATGACATGTATTATATTTATATTTCAAAATATTAAAAAAAATAAAAGCTATAGAAATGGATTATTTGTGGTCAAAACGAAGATGGCCTTAAATGTTCATTATTATCCTGGCCACATCGGGTATATAGCAATGGATTCAATGTTGAATGGTATTAGTTTTCTGGTTGATCGTAAATATCGATACAATATTTAATGTTAAATATAAATCTAGTAGAAATTATTTTATATTCAAAAATAAGCGTGGCAAAACCTTGACAACTATCATTATGGTCTAGTTTTTTAACTAATGTTAGTTAGACCCTCTCATACAAAAGCATCTATGCGCAGACACCATAAATATTCCTAAGCGAATTAATAAAATAAGATATAAAACTGTGTTCTAGTATCTCAAGTAATCAATTTTTATTGCATTGCCTTTAGTTGATAGATATGGTTTTATAGTTTTACACTTTCTATTTAGATACTAACTTTATCCAATACCGACCAATCATCAATATAATTATATATGTGATCACACCTAAGATATGTAGGAGTTACATATTCCAACACTCCTCCTTAACGACTATTTGTCTTAATCTATGTTAGTTGAGATTTTCATCAACATCTTTTTCTATGCAGTACATGCTCATGTTCCTCATTATCAAAGTCTATCTTTGGGCCATCCTCACACTTTCATCTCGTACCTCAATCATATAAACATCACCAACACCACCAAACTGTCAATGCCCATATAAAAAAACAACCATCCATCGGAATACATGGGTAACCAGCCATTGTAATCATAGGTTTAATAGATGGGTAACCAACCATTGTAACCATATGTTTAATAAATGGGTAACCAACCATTGTAACTATAGGTTTAATAGGATGCCCCTTCATGTGCATGGTTCATTCAACATGTTGATGAAATTCCCCTTGATGTAGAACTTCACCTCCTAGAGTCTATAACCAATAACATGGTCAACTCCCGGTATTAAATAACTCCACCGTAGAGGCTATTGCACTATAGTAGACAAGTTATCCAAGTCATCAAGGACACATAGTGCAGGGGTAAGCATGTTGATCCATATCTTATAGCAATATTCTCTTACATGTTACATACATACATATAGGTACATACATTACATACTCCACCCATGAAGATACCAAGTACAAACTCAAACTTTTCAAGGACCACTACATAGAATCAAAAACATGACATCATAGACTTACTTACAACTACAATGTCTAATTACAATATGGTCAAGATATGTCACAAAATTTACCTTGTTTTACTTTATTTGTCCATCATTATCGAATATTTGATAATATCACAACCAATCTCCATCATTGTCATAAGAATTGTCACCAATTTCAAATAAATATCTATGCTTCCACAAAACTTCCATAGTCAACAACTTCCTTTGAATCAAAGTCAAAAGAACTCTTTGTAGTAGCATCTCTATCCTTGTCCTTTGTCCTATAATCTCAAATATTTTGGTCAATAACTTCTAGTGCAACTATTGCACCCACTCTTTGCTGCCACATGTCTGTGTCCTTCCTTGTTTAGTCTCCTAACATCAACTAGAGTGAACATCCAACAAAAAGTGTTCACAACTCCATATATGGTTTTACAACCTCCCCCTTCATGGAAATACCCATGCTCAAGTACGACTAAATTTCCATTTCAACCTATACGCATAAACACAAAGATGCACTTTCACAATTAAGATGAATTCATCTACTCTTCACTAAGACAAAACCTACCATCCTTGACCCATTGTGACTTCAGTCTTCTAGATCTCAACCGAGACATTCCTCAATGAGCTCAGACACACCAAACAAGTTGTCCATCTCAAAATCAAAAAAGTGTCCATACTTCTTCACTCACTTGTAGAATTGTTATCTTGAACATGTATCAATCAGAAACCAAACATACCGCTAATACCTCATATTCACTAGGAACCTGTTGTACTCTAGGGCCAAACACCAACTTGACAATAAATACCAAGTAACGGATCATCCTATGGGCATACTTCCATCTACCAAGACACCTAGGTACCCAACCACAGTGTTCGCTAGTTCTATAGGAAAACAATATGGATACAAGATGTATACATGCCAATATTACATGCTCTGCACCTATCAATGAGGACTTATAGTGCAACATTCATCAAACAATCTTTCATCAAGGAAAAAAGCTAGAAGGAACAAACATGTAGCTATCACTTCATTCTAGCCACAACTCTCTTTTGATTTTCATTACATCAAACACCCATGTAGGATTTCAAAACATTAGCAAGATATAATGACTCATACAACAAGTAGTATTCCTCTTGTAGAATCATGCACATACTTAACATCTTCATCCGGTCTTTGTCTCAGATATTCTATACTCACCTATCATTTGTTAGATTCACAAATTCTAACAAAAACTAACTCCAAGGCTGTAAAAAATGAAATCTCACCATTACCATGTCTTATAATGTTGACTTCAATCAAGTGATGAACTCAGAGACACGTACAAGATGAAAAACACATATGTGCATATCCTCACTTCCCACAACACATGAAAAGACTAGAAAATTTGGCTCATTTTGCGACAGCTATTTCGACGCTCTTGTGACGTTATATCATGGATATTACGACGAATCTTGAGTCTCTGAAATGTCGTTTTATGTCACATGGAAACTACGACGAGGTTGAATTACCGTTGCAAGAGAGACGACCCTAGGGAACTTCTCACAATTGTGACAAAATAAGAAATATCGTCGCCAATACGACAATATAGGAAAACTAAGTGAAACCAACATTTCGTCGCAATTGAGACGACCATTACGACGACAGATTTTGTTGATTACATAGAAAATGCGTCGCAACAATAAATAAAAAAATCACCATTGCGACGACAACTTTTTTTGTTTATGTAGCAACTACGTCACAACAATTTAAGTTGTCGTCGCACTTGCGACGACAATTGCGATGACAACTTTCGTTGTTTATATAGCAAATGTGTCGCAACAACTTAAGTTGTCATCGCACTTGAGACGACCATTGCGACGAAAACTTTTGTTGTTCAATTTAAGTTTTCATCGCACTTGCGACAACCACTTTTTTCGTTTATATAGAAAATCTGTTGTAGGTGTATGATGGTCGTCAAAAGTGCGACGAGTAATATTTATTTCAAAATAAAAATAAAAAAAATATTTTATGCTGGAATTTTAATATTAATATTACCATATCCTCCAAGTGGAACATGGTTTCTCCTATAATTCCTTGGATATTGGGGATAGGTCTCAATGCCTTGATAATGTGCATGAGAGGGGCTCTAAATGAATCTTTTGGGGACCTACAAGGGCCATGGACAAGGCCACAAACCACAAAACATGCCCTATATAAGATATCATTATCATTACAGTGGTATGTGGATGTCATTAGAAAGTTTTATGGATTAGGGATGGGTACTAGAGCCTTGACCATGGTTGGGTTAGAAGTCGATGGAATTAGGACCTAAGTTAATATTCTTTATCTAATAGGCCATGATCAAGGCCTCAAACTACAACATAGTTCCTTTAAAGCGAATCTTTGTCATATAAGTAGGATATGGGTATAATAATGAGTTTTTTCATAGTAGGAATGGGTCTCAAGGACTTTACCATAACAAAGGGAGGGAGGACAATAAGGGCCTTATTCCATAAATGTATTTGTAAGGCTCAATATCCATGAACATCACCTTCAACATAATCCCTTTAGAGGAAATATTTG
>SNQJ01S0021734.1:162222-179852 GCA_010110895.2 Picea sitchensis | reverse complement strand
AAAAGAAAAGAATGTTCTATTGGTTAAAGACTTGAATCATAATATACTTAGTGTTAGTAAAATGTGTGATCAAGGATACACTCTTACGTTTGATTCCCGAAATTGTAAAATCAGAGAAAATAACTCAGGAAGATTGGTTGCAACTACAACAAGAAGAAAGAAAAACATATACATCCTAGACATGAAGAAGAGAGAGAAAACAAAATCCACACAAAAAGATTCTAAGGAAGAAAATGTCCCAAAGACCAAAAATAAGGATGAAGTATTATTGAGTGCCACATGTTCAGGGGGAGCATCCCCAAAGAAGAGAGTTGCATTTTCCATTAAATTCAGGGGGAGCAGCCCTAACCTTTTCCATTGATGTCAAAGGGGGAGAGAAATTGGGATCATGATGATAGGGGGATCATGAGTGTTGCCATCAATGACAAAGGGGGATATTGTTGGAAGATTGGTTTTTGTCATTGATGTCAACCCTAGTCATGGGTTTTGGACCGCAAGATTTATAAAGGTATTTGGACATGAAAGACAATGTGCATGCACATAAAACACCCATGAATGGATATTATACATCATGTTGTTTCCAGTGGTATGTGGCACGTCACATGGATCCTCATGGTTGAGGATAAATGAAGTTTTGAAGATGACAAAGTTAATTGAAGAAGGAAGTACATGTAGACCCTGAAGATAATTAAAGAAAAGAATTACAAAATAAGAAAGTGGCAGGTCGGCCCTAATTTTAAAATAAGGTGACATAAATGGTATAAATAAACATCATTAGACATTCATTTTGATACAAATTGAATTTTAGAGGAAACAACAAGTAAAGAAGGCCATATTTCAAGGGAGGATGAAGTCTTTTGGTGATGTGTTCTAAGGTATGTTATTTTCAGGTCATCCTACCATTTTTTCTATAAAAATTTTTCTAACATGATTCATATGGTGAAATCAATATGGTATTGAGAAGACATATCAAGGTACCTCTTGTAAAAATTTCAGCTCTTGATTCACTATAATTATAGAGATACACTCTGTGGATAATAGGGTTTGTGACTAGTCCTGAAGCTAGTCAATAAATAGGTGTTCCGGGTAAAACAATCATAACTTCTTTATAGAGAATCCAAATGAATTGGGACAAGTTTCATTGGAAAGAATACGGAATATAGTTTTGTTTTTGTGAGTTACATAATGGTATGTTAATTATTGAGTGTGGGGCATTCTGTGCAAGTTCACTCTCCAGAATAGACCATAATTGAATAAATTCTACCATTATTTCTATAACCTCTTTTTGGGGAGGATTCAAGGAGTGAAAATTGGATGAGTTTCAGGGAATAAATTGAGTAATATTATCTATAGGATCCAAGTACTCCAAGAATTGAATAATTGCAGAAATTGAAGAAGTCTCAGGATACATTATCAGGTTCTATGTAAGGATTGGTTGATGGTTATGATTTAATGTAAAGTTTTATTATCTCTCATATATTCTTGGGTGGAAGGAAGGGGAAAGGATGGAGAGTTCATATATCTATTGATGTTGGAGGATTGTATCTTCCTCTTGTAGGTTTATCCCTCCCTTTACATTTGGAAGATGTAGCTACCTTTGGAAGTCATTACTTCCCTAGAACAATAACTATTGATTATTTCTCATATATTGTGCATGGTGTATTATGGTGTATTGGTATAACTCTTATACTATTTTTCATTTCTCATTGGATATAGTTGAATGGTTTAAGTATAAGTTGAATAAGGTTTTAAATTGTACTTGATATTGATTCACCCCTCTCTTAGTATCAACAAATCTTTCTTATTTGAAGGTGGTTTGGTAATAATTTCTATGTTCTTCTTGGAAGAAGAAGTTTATTCAGTTTCAAGATTTTCATTAACCTTCAAGATGAGCATGTCCTTTTCAATGAGAACTGCTTCTTCAAAAGATTGTAACAGAGTATTCTTTTTAGAACTTTTAACCCACATGGTTGTAGTATTATGTAAGGATTTAACATAATAAGCAACAATCAGATTTTTTGTAGGCATAAAATCTACAGGGATCTTGTTTTTTAGTGTAAGAAATGTTTTAAATTTTTCTTTGGAATTCATCTTCATACTAGATAACTCCATGACTAATACTTCAGGAGATTTGTTTCCTCCAAAAGTTTCTAAGAAAAAGGTTTCAAGTGTATCCCAGGAAACAATAGTTTATGGTTGTTGTAAGAAGTACCATGTGGAGGCATTTCCTTTGAAGGTATAAGGAAAAATATTGCATACAACATCTTCATGCTCTACATTTCTCAGCATAATAGCCAAAATGAATTTTTTTATATGATCCTCACCTGACTGCTTAGAATCGGGATCAAACTTAGGTAACCATTTTTCAATATTCTTAGGTAAAGGATGTTGAGGTCCTAGTAAAACCACAACATCTTGGTCAAGCCAAGGCCTGGAGATATTATTTTGATTAGCCATATGGGATGAAGTATGTGAATTATTTGAAGTTTGATATTGTTTAGAAGATCATTTATCTTCGTTAGAGGATTCTCCTTGAAGGCGGTGGAGAAGGTTCGAGTGGTGAAGGAGGAAGTCTAGATCCCCCAACACCTATAATGAGTGTTTTCGATGGATTAATAAAGATATCACGTAGTGCGTAATTTGGTGTACCAGTGGCTAGAATGTCTTTCTGTTGATTGGAAAAATCAAGAGGTCGATGTAATTGTTCACTAAATTGTATGAGTCTGGCCAATGTGTCTTGGGTTCTTATTATTGATTTGACGGGAATTTTGGATAATATCTTGTACATCAATTCCCTAAGGAAGTGATGTTGCAGGTTCAATAAGAATAATAGGCTAGGCTTAAAATGTAGTGTTTGTATCGAGTACAACAATGGATTCATAGCGACTATGAGTTATAACTAGAGAGTGGTTGTTAGGAGGTGTATTTCGACCCCCTTGTGCCATTAATATCTTTCGATCCCTCCTTTTAGCACCATTTGTTGATGGGCATATGTGAACACACTGTCAATTGTGAGGGAACGTCTGGTCCAAAGTTATCTAAGTAACCTAAGTCGTTTGGGATGACTCACCCTAATGGGTTCTACGTCTTCATTGGTAGGTAAAGAGATATAATCTAAACTGTAAAAATAAAATAAGTAACTTAATTATCTACTATGTACATTTATGTTATATATATACAAAGTGTACAAATGTGTAGATTGCAATATTTGTGAAAACACCTTGGAAATTAAGTTTATAAAAGAGAACCAAATGACAGGAAAAATGTAAATAGATCTAAGATTAGTTACTAATCTACTTTTACCTTTGAAAAGAAAAGAGAAAATGTATATGATAATGTTCTGACTTAGATAAACAAAGTATTTAATTTTAAAGGTGAATCTACATTCACAAATCAAAAAAGAAAAGAAGAAAAATTTCTAACCTAAAATTGGCTAGTGTTAGAAGAGAAATCGTGGTTCTATCTTCTCGTACCAAACTGCTACTGCAATATCCTTGTTCAGTGAAATCTATAGCAGAACGTTGTATAATTCTAAGACTATTGAAATGCTAAGAAAAAGTCACTTCACTTTGACAATTCAGAGCTCATTCATAATACAAAAAGGAGAACTTTTGTATTATTAATATCAGGTGAGGATATAAATGACTATTTACAATAAGAAATAAATTTAAATTGAACAAATAGATCTATGAAAACTCAGAGTATATGAAAAAATTCAATACATTATATTTACATCAAGATAATAAAATCACATGAAACTATACAATTTTGAATCATGGACAATTAAAAGATTGAAAGAATTCATGTATAGATGATAATAATGAACCATGTATTGATAAAATAGACTAAAGCTATTTTTAATCAATTCATAATCAATTACTTTAAAGATTATAAATCCTAACACCAATATATTATAATATGAGCTGAAGTATTTAACTTGCAGGACAAAATCCTTGGTTAAAGCACAATTCTATATCCCTCAATAAAATATTTATGAGTCCATCTCCCAAAAATTTTGCCCTCTTTGATATCTAATGGTGCACCCCCCCTTCCTTCCCTCGAAAGGGGCTACAGACCTCCTGGTCAAGGATCGTTCTAAAAACTGAGTCAGAGTGACTCTATGGATCCTTGTTGGAACCCAATAAACTCTATCACATGCCCTCTCTTTCTCCTGAGTGAAGACCCTTTCTATTGCGTGACCTCGGGCTGTGTCCCGGGGCTCCACCACACAAGGTGTTTCAGGCTTCGGGTCTTTCCCTGACATCCAAATATCACATCCCTAAACTTCGAATCATGAATTCTGATAGTGCGAGGATCAACGTTCCTTGTCCCTCCTTCCGATCGACAACAATGATCACTTTGAACTACGACCTTCAGGAGTTTTCAAATCTCTTATCTCCTTCTCTCACAAGTTTCAAACTAGCAAAGTGTTGATCCCACTCCACGTGTCTCTTCCATATCCAATGGATTGGATTCAACCTACTCTTCATGACTTCATGAAGGTCTTTGTTTTCTCTTGGAAAACCTGTCACAGCTCCAACTCCCGGATCTCTCAATCTTCTGCCACCTTTCTCCTCCGATGATGGATGACTTCCTGGTCTTTGGGACTTCGCAATTCCTTGACCACCTTTTCCACACTTATAGAAATTTCCTCCTCAATACTAAATTTGTTCTCGAACCTCTTCTACACTCCTTGTATAGTTCTATGCAAAATCTTTTGCGAATTTGCTCGGCTTGAAAACCTCCAAGGTTCTCAATTCCTCTGTTCCCTTCAGTGGACTTTCTCTTTCCCTCCTGGAAACTTAATTCCCTTCCTCATGAGCTTGTAACATGAACTTACAATATACTTGGTGCACTCTTTTCCCTCGACTAAGTTTTTCGACGGGTTCTCCCTTAGCTTGCATGAAGGTCTTAAGGAATATCCTTTCCTTTGTTGATGCACTCTTGCAAATCCTTCCTTCCTCAAAGTGTTCAATAACCCTGGGGTTCTCTTAAGGATTCCAACATTTCAAAATGTGTTGTTCTTATACGCTCTCATACCTTCTCTATGCCCTCCTTGTAGAGTGTTACAAAGTGTTCAGTAACTTTGTGTTGTGTTTCCTCCTACACAATCTTCCTTTTCAAGGTACTTAGCCACCTTGAAATTTCCTCCCGAGTCTGTGAATTATCCTGGTATGCCCTCCTAGAAACTTCTCTTCTGACTCCATTGATTTCAAAAATGCACTCCTTCTGTCGGCTCACAGAGTTTCCACCCTATGTTGCACACTCCTTGCACTTATCCTAGAGAACCAGAGTTAATCTGACACAGTCACAGATAGAAAATATTATCTCTATCCCTGCAGATGATTTCTAACATACATCTACAACTCAAATTCATATGAATGACATGCACGACAAAACATCCATACCTCCATTACACAAATATTGATAAAATAGAAAAAAAATTGTTCCTTTTCTATTAATGGTAGAATGTCAAATTACAAATAGTTGAGTCCGGACTGCTACTGAGTTTCGATTCTCCTTGTTTCTCTCTGTACCACTTGTGTATATTATAATGGAAACAATACAAGAGTTTTATAGAAGAGGGGCTTGATGAGCTTCCCTACAAGATAATTTAGTGGTGTCTAATCACCATAAAAAACACCTGACTACCGAGGCATATTACAATGATGGAAATTTGATCCGAATCGGATGCAGATTCCTCCTACCGTAAACCACTTAATGGCGACCTTATCTCCATCCTATGTGAAGGAAAAACTTGTCTCTTCCAACTTGTCAACATTAAATGCCTTGATCACCCTTAGATTATCAAAGGAAAAACAAGAGGGTAGTGCCTCTCCCTTCCTTGAATGTGCACCACTCATGCTAATCAGCTCGTGCGTGATGATGTGTAGCGATGCTACTGCATCATACTCCACAACTATGAAAATTCATGAGATCCTACTCATGATATTTCCATCTCTGTTGAAATCCTCTTGGATCCCAAACTTTCTCCTGAAGTTTTCTTTCTGATCCTCTGCTCTACTGTTGTTGTTGTTACATCTACCCTATTTGTCGTGCAGGTTCATTTCTGTCCATCTTTTCCTTGCTGATCACTTATTATGTTGACCTCAACTTCATCTCCCTTATCTCCTGTATCACCTCTTCCAACTGCTTTATCGACTTGTTTTCTTATTGCATTCTGCTCGGCTGCAACTCCTCATATCACTCTTTGGGTGTATCATCCTGACCTCCCATGCTATTTTCATCTTCTATGACACTAAATAGCCACTTTGTTGTAGAATCCAAATCTATAGTCTCACCATTGAACTGTTGTTCAGTTACTTCTTCTGATAGATTGAATTCTATCAGTTATTTGGTTGGTTCTATTCCAGTTTCCTCCAGATGCAATTTGTGTTGGTGTGTCTCCTCTAGCATGGATATCTCATGGAAGCCAACTTCTGGTTTCATACTATCCAACCAATCCTCCAGTGCCTTTAAATCCATTTCCCACTAAGTAAGTAACTCAACTGGGCACTCCCCTTCTGTTGGGACAGAATTCATTATATGCTCCTTCTTCTTCATGACAGTTTCATTTTGTTGTTCTTGACAGATTGGTAGGAATATCTCAACTCCTCCAATGATCAAAATGCCTCTCTGGTCCTTCTCCCCTGTGGTGGAAATCTTTAACTTCTCATCGTCTATTTCATGTGGTTGGAAGTTCTGCATGTATCCCCATATGGATGAGACCTTTCTTCTGCCTCCTCTCCATCTTTCAACATCCCTTACTAACATGAACTCTTAGCTGAGCTCATCTCTTCTCCCTTTCCCACTTGGAAATTCGGGATGTCTCTTCTTCCCTCTTGGAAATTTACAAGATCAAATAACCCCTTCACATTGCTCACCTAGAAACCTAGGAGATTCCTCCCAGATATCTTTCCTTTGCCAATGAGGATTTTGAAATATCTCAACCACATCCTCAACACATGTTGTTTCTTACGTGCCAACAACTTCTGAACATGCCACTTAGCTGTCCTTTTCAAAGGCCACTTGTATATCTAACACACCTTTGCTTCATGCTTCATCTTAAATGCTAGCATCTCCATATTGCCTTAGATTTATCTGAGCTCCTTGTACATCTCTTCTTTTCTTTTATGTAGGAAGACTCCTCTTTGACCACGTTTATGACCTTCAAAGGCCATCCTACTTCACCTGCAGTCTCCTTGGATGTTTACCATCTATTGTACACCATGCAATAGTCTCAACAGAGTATCACACTCTATCTCCCTTTCCTACAGAATTCAATTCGGTATTAGCTCTGATACCACTTAATGGTGCACGCCCCATTCCTTCCCTCCAAATGGATCACTAGACCTCCCGGTCTAGGATAATTTAAAACACTAAGTTGGAGTGATCCTCTGACTCCCTACTGGAACCCGAAAAAATCTATCACAGGTCCTCTCTTTATCCTGAGTACAGGCCCTTTCTATCGCATGACCTCGAGCTATGTCCTGGGGCTCCACCACACAAGGTGCTTCAGGCTTCAGATATTTCCCCAATAGCCAACTCTCACATCCCCGAAATTCAAATGAAGAATTATGATGGTGCGAGGATCAACGGTCCCCATCCATCCTTCTGATAGATGACCATGATCATTTCATACTCCAACCTTCAGGAGTTTTCACATCTCCTATATCCTTCTCTCTCGATTTACTAAGCAGTGAAGTGTTGATCCAACTCCATGTGTATCTTCTAGATCCAATGATTTGGATTCAACCTGCTCTTTGCGACTTCATGAAGGTCTTTGTTTGATCTTAGAAAAACTCCTAGATATCTAACTATCGGATCTCCTGATATTATGTAACCTGTCTCCTCTAGCGACATACGACTTCACGGTCTTCGGAACTTCAAAAGTCCTAGACCACCTTTTGCACACTTCGCACAATTGCATCCTTGAGACTTAAGTTGTTCTCGAACCTCTTCTGCACTCTTTGCATAGTTCTGTGCAAACTCTTCTGTGACTTTTGTAATCTTGAAAACCTCCAAGGTTCTCAGTTCCTCAATGTCCTTCAGTGGAATTTTTCTCGTCGTCCTAGAAAATCAACGTCCTTCCTCATGAGCTTGTAAGATGAACTTAAAATATCCTTGTTGCACTCCTTGCGCTCGGCTAAGTTTTTTTACGGCTTCACCCTTAGCTTGCCTGAAGGTCTTAAGGAATCTCCTTTCCTTTGTCGACGCACTCTTGCAAATCCTTCCTTCCTGAGAATGTTCAACATTCCTAGGGTTCTCTTAAGGATTCCAACACTTAAGAATGTGTTTTTCTCGTACGCTCTCCTACTTTCTCTATTCCCTCCTAGAATAGTGTCATAAAGTGTTCAGTAACTCTATGTTGTGTTTTCTCTTCCATGTTCATATGCTAAAGTTGTAATCCCATTTCCTCATCTGACTTACTCCTTATTTCTAGTAGACTGAACTAATCAATTACCATCATGAAGATTTTTATTCATTCTCCTATCTTGGAGGATTGAATGATATTCCCTTCAACAACCACTTGTGTAATATTCTATTGCATTTCCTTTGGTTTCCCTTTCTCTTGTAGATAAATTATGTCCATCTATTTTTTTAGTTTGATTGTTCATTGGGATAACTTTGAACATGCATATGTTATCATTTCTACACATTTCATTGGTGCAATAGGAGTAATATCATCCAACAACTAAGGGGAAGCATGTCAAAATCTAGGCCAAGATTAAATTAGTTTCCCAAAATATGCTTCAAGAGTTGACTGATCCTACTCATGGAAACTTTCTTCTTAATCTATGTCCTTGGACACTACGATTAAATCATGATGCAATTGGTGCACCTGTTGCATGAGTTCTTCATTGGTTTTCTTTGCAAAGATAATTCACTGATCAATATGGGTAGTCGAGTCACAAATGCTTTTCAACAACTGTGTTGTGTCCAAGGCCACAAAATCGTCACTCTAGATGAACTAATATGAAGGTTGGCTTGAGGCAAGTGGTTTCCCACTTACAATGGACCTTTTGGAGAAACTAGGAGTAGAGGTGCCTTCAAGGCATATAGAAGTTGCTTGAAAGGTCTAATTGAGTCACTATTGCATACCAAGAAGAACTAAAGAAATAACCATTGTTTTTTTGAGACAGAACGGTAGGATTTCACAACAATTCTGAGGGTATTGGATGAGTGGCTAAACGTTCTCCCGAATGGAAGTGGTGTTGTGGGAATAATCAGTTTCTTCATCAGTATCCATGGGTTCTTGAGGGGGATCATGGGTTGAATGTTATATATCCTCTTCATATTTTTGTAGCTCGAGATTAAGGATATTATTAGGTAGGATATCTAATGAAGGAAAGGGAACAATAGTAGTACTACCATTGGAAATGGTTAATGGTTCAATAGACTCCCTCTGAATTAATTTTTCATCTATTATAACCCTAAATTGCACCATACATGCATACCTAGCATCAAACCATCTTACTTTCTATTTTTTCCAAGCCATCACTGAGAAACTCTTCTTAAAAACACCATTTTTTAATATTTATGTGCCCTGCACCACTACTTCCCATGTATGTACGCTAATTGCACCATTACTGCCCACATATGTATGCTAGCTTCACCATTACAACCCGTGTATGCCCACAAAAGTTTCAAAAATTAAAAAGTTGCAAGGAATTCGTTGAGGTTATGGGCTATTGGGTAGTTCTCCAACTATCCCACCGCATATAGCCTATCACCCAACTGAATAGCCATCCTTTTGTCATATAGAAGGAGGTGTTGGAGTCTCATTTTAGGAATACGCATATGAACAATGAAACTTTTCCCATTTCACTTCCCCCCCTTGCCCCAAGCATTTCTAGCCACATTGTGAGTTTTGAGCAAGAATTCCCTATTCTTTCCTTTTTCCTCCATTGCAAGCCTAATCCATTCCCTATAGAGAGCTGAAGAGGAGAAAGATACATGGAAACAGATTTGGAGCTTGGTGAAGAGGAGCTCGGACCAGTTTCGAGGAGTAGTCGTTGATCTCATTGTAAGTAACTTTGTGAGATTAATAGAAAAAAGTACTTATTTTGTCCCACCATATGATGTGTTCAATCTTTATGTTTGATTTACATTTTATTGTGACATATAATCCACTAATTCATATATAATATGCATATTTGTAGTTTCTTGTTTGTCTTTTGGTGAATGCAAGTCGTCCTTGGGAGGAGACTTGTAGTCGAGGAACAACTGAATGCAAAAGGATCAACACCAGACGCAGAGTTTAAGGTAGAGTTATCAGATCCTTATACTTTGTATTTTTTTCATGAATGTGGGGTATAGTCAGGGTAGTTATAAAAATTAGGAGACTTTAGACGGTTAGCTCTACATACATGTTGAACCCTAATGTAGTCCATAGGGGGGTTTTCTCACTATAGCAGAATTGGCGACTGTACTGGGGAAGCCTATAGGATTTTTAGGGGATATTTTTGGGTGTTTTAATTGGTTTGATTACCTTTTTTGAGTTTTCTGTAATTTTATGAGTCTTTAATGGATTCTGGTCTAC
This sequence comes from Picea sitchensis, assembly GCA_010110895.2. Lineage (NCBI taxonomy): Eukaryota > Viridiplantae > Streptophyta > Pinopsida > Pinales > Pinaceae > Picea > Picea sitchensis. Next base: position 169,309 of record SNQJ01S0021734.1, on the reverse strand, counting down.
CATACCAGTACTCCCTGCCTTGTCATATTCACTGTTAGTTTTATTTTTGAGAATTTACAGAGGTGTATGCGACCTGAAGTGGGTATGCATGCGTACATACACACCCTACCTTTCGACAACCCATGTACACACGTAGGATGCTTAAGTGTTAGTAGCGTGTCTGTGTGAAGAAAGTCTTTTTTCAAGAAGAGGAAGTCAACCTCTTCCCTGATTGAAGTCATACATCTCAGGGGTTTCTTGATCTAGTACTAGTCTTTTTTATTATAGTCCTTAGCATGGGTTTGATGTCAGTTTCTTTATCTTTTAGAGATTTCATGTGTTTTCTTTGAAAGGGTTTTTAGACGAGTCTATGAGTCTTTTATAATCATCCTATTTGGTATCATTAATGACTCCCTACAATCCGCAGTGGACCAGAAGTCATTTTTTGGTCTTTTCTTGTCTTTACTTTTTCCCTTTTGCTTTCTTTAGAAGAAAAGAAAAAGAATTCATTTTCAAGTTTCTTATTTTGAAGCATAAACAAAAATAAAATAAAAAAATTTCATTTCATTGTTTGGTAAAGTAGTTAGGTTATTTTTCTTTTCAGGAGAAAGAGTTATTTTCTTTAAGTTCTTTACTGAATGATTAGAACTTTAAGTAGCTCATAGTTGAGCAAAATTTGGTTTTAGGTTTTTCTTTTAAAAGATATTAGAAAAAGTAGTTATGAAGAGTTGGTTAAAGAGTTTAAAATTGCAAATATTTATTTGTCAAAAGAAGTAATTTTTCTTCTAGTATTTGTTGTTCTCTTTCATCTCCTAAAATACACCACTAGTTTCATTTATGTTCCTTTGACTTAAGACAAACCACTTAAAATTAACGCTTAATTAAAATTAATTAGACTTTATGTTTGTAGGGTCCATCAACTAGTCTAGGCTAGAGCCTTGATTTAGGTTGGAGAGGGAACTCTTCAAGGATATAAAACAAACATAGGAGTTTGTGTTAGGGAGTGTAAAAGGTCTAGTAACGTGGAAATTATATGGGACCCCCCTCTACCTAGGGGCTAAACACGAGGTCACATGCGGAAAGGTAGTGGAGATAACCCCTCCAAAGATGGACCAAGCATAGTGGGGAGAAAATATAGAGGACTTATCTTGGGATTCTGTTGATTTCATTTGCCACGGAGATTCATGGGTCTCAAATCCATTCGAGGTCCTCATTCATCTTCCGAAACACTTTCTTTCGATACCCTCAATAGGTTTCGGGCTTGATACCCTGCTCATTGATGTCCACCCGACTGTCGATTGTACCCGCTTAGTGATTGTTCACGAGATGGAAACCTAGTTTCCTTTATTTTAGGGACTTACACAGGTGACTGTGGGGGTGTACCGCAGTACCTAGGGCATGCATCAGGCCATGATTTGCATAGTATACCCATAGGGTGCTTCCATGTTCGATTTTTACTTGCACAGGTAAGTTCTCTGGTGTTGGCTGGTGTAACTATTCTTCCAACTAGTTAGTGGTTTGATTGCTTTATCTCTAGGAACGTTTCTAGTGTGTTCTTGGTCTTCAACGCTAAAAATACTTCTTTGTCATTGACCTTATTACGCAGTGGAAGATCAAGAGCCCCGTCAGTCATGAAGGATTTTGTCCCTTCCGCTAGTTAATTTGGAGCCATCACCGCCACCGCAAAGGAGAAGAATTGACCAACAAGAGTCATTTGAGGTGACCGAGCCACAAGAAGTTGTGCCCGAGCCAAATCCAAGAGGAGAACACTTGTATCCAGAGGAGCCTAACATTTCTAACCTCGGAGTAGAAGATATCAAGCTGTATAAATCCCCCATCACTGACTTGTTAGTGCCTATCATGGTACAAGTTATCCCTCCAAGGGTAACTCATCACGAGCATTAGATAATTTTGCAAGAAACGATGGAAGAAAATGCTTCTACTTCATCAGGGAATCCTTCTACTCCCTCTACAACTTCCCCAACTGGGGGCGTTCTGCCTCCTAAATCACCTTTGTAGGTTCATACCACCATGATCTCGACCACCTCTACTTCAGGAAACGGTTTGATTCCGTCCATGGAGGCGATCATTACACCATTCACATAGAGTGTGTCGGGTCCTCTATTTTCATACGGGATACCCGACTTTGATACTAACTCGGTCCTCACCTACTCCACCCTACAGACCATGGGTCTAGGGGAAAGGAGATCAAATGCTCCTATGCAAGGTTCCATGGGGGGGACCTCATCCCCCTATAATGATTTCCCTTACGGCGGGGATCACATACCTCCTTCGTCCCCCTCACTCGGTGATGCTTCTCAACAACCCTCCTAGCCAAACATGAACTACAACTTGTTTGGAGCAGGTAGTCAAGGACCTTCTTCCAACACTGCGTCGATGGGATATTTTTCATTTTCTTTGTTCAATGCATTTGGTAACAATGCATTCTTGTCCGTTTCCGTCTCGGTCAGGAGCAACCCTGGTTTTGGATCACAAAATCGTATGCAGGGTATTATTCCTGCACATGGGGCAAACACTTCTCAAGGACCCTAGAATCCATGGCAGGGATCAATCTCATCGTCAGGGATGTTGACCAGGGGCAACCCCTTCCATGGTCAATGGAACCCCGGGCAAGGCTTAATACATATGCCTGTCAAATCGGTAGGGGGAAACCCTTTCCAAAAAATTTGGAACACAGTGTCGAGAGAAATCACTTCCTAGCCCTCAACATCCTACTATGGGAGTCAATCAATGATGTCTCAACAAGAACAGTATCTGAATGCTATCCTAGGCCATGGTTTTTACTAGAACTCGGGCCAAGAGCCTAAATTTTTTTGGAAACTTGGTCCCATCCAAATTCCAGGCTCCTTTCCTCCTATACATAGTCAACAACCCAAGCTACCATTTATGGATACATTAGATTTTCTAGACTTGTCGAGATTTTTAAACGAATGAATATGTCATGATCCGTGTTGGCCTCCCATGCCAACAAAGTTTCCCTCAGACATTCTGAAGTTCGAAGGTAAGCCTAACGAAGATCCAGGCGATCATGTGACCACATTTCACCCATGGTGCTCTTCCAAATCTTTGAGAATTGACTCAATTCAGTTGTTTATATTTCAACACACTCTTATCAGGAGTGATGCAAAATGGTACATCGAGCTTGACCTCTCAAGATACTTTACTTTTAGCGAATTAGCAATGGCTTTCTTAAAGCATTTTCAATTACCTGTGAGATACGATGCTGTCACTGAATTGGTAGCCAACTTTGAGAAAACAATGGTCGGTCATATCTTGGATCAAATCCGAGAATTGTGACACCGGAAGAGTTTGATAAATGTACCAGTTCCACTATCATTCCTACTGAAATGGTTCCTTAAGTATTTAGTACCCCATTTATCCAAGGACATTGCAAAATTGGGGGTATTTTCAGAGGAAGAGGTGATAATGACAACTCAACAACTTGAGCTAATATACTCCCAGTCTGGTTTAATTTACGAGGATTTTCCAGATGCACCATGGTCTATACTTGACAAGATCAGTCACAAGTTTGGACCACATGTCGATGGCATCATTGGTTCAGCACAAGTGAATCCCACTAATCATTTTTCGAATCAATTGCAACAATTGTCGATACAGAAGACAATGGCCAACCCATCCACTAGTTCAACTGCTCCCCCTACTCAAACGTCGAATGTACACAGTGTGCAATCGATGAACGCGAAGGCCAACCAATAGTCTGATGGAAAGAAGAAACAATGAAAGAAGGGTAAGGGGGATAAAAAACCCACCAATAATGTTGGCGGAGGAAACACAAAGAAAACTAAGTTGAAATATCTATGTAACCTTGGCGCGGAAGACAACCTGAATCACCTGTGCCCTCAGCTTGTGAAGGCCCATAATTTATTGGCACAACAACAACCTGTTGTGTTAACGAACCCATTTCCACATGGGAAAAACTTGACTCAATCTTCTTCGAGTGCAGATGGGGGAAGTCAGGGACCCCCTTCGTCTTCTAGTAACCCCTCAGTCGTGAACGTTTATATTTTGAAAGGTGACACTCACATAGCTACTAGGGCACACGATTACGAAATTCCAAGCATTGCTAAAAAGGGTAAAGAAGTTGAGAACCTATCTGTTCCTCTCCATATCGAGAGAATGATGGGAGAAACAATGACACGCATCACAAAAGGGGCGTTCAAGAAAGATTTGCACAATCTAAACATGAGCACCACCCATAATTACTCTCTGGTGGAGGATTTGTCAAAAACCCCTTGCACAATGTGTGCTTTTGAGGTATTCTAGAGCCGACGTTCAGAGAGAAAGGCTCTGCTATCTTCCTTAGGATCCATTGAGACCTGTAATCTGAGAACGATCATGCTTGATATAACCGAATTGAAGCCTCGTCTCCCATACCACGTTTCCTTTCAAATAGTAGTGGCTCACCCCCCAAAATATTTTACTCGTAACATTTTTCACATGGTGGTTGATGAGGGCACCTCGACATGCATGATGTTGTTGACGTGTTGGAAGGCCATTGGCCAACCCATTTTGTCTCCGTCACCTACTCTCCTTACAACCTTCACCGATAATTCTTTCAGACCACATGGAGTCATCCCTTCTTTCCCCATGCAGTTGTGAGGGAAGACTGTGTGCGTTGAAGTTGAAGTGGTCGATGCGCCTCTCGACTACAACCTGTTGTTAGGAAGGAGTTGGACATATTCCATGCATGCAGTGGTTGCCACAATTTTTTGGGTCTTGTTGTTTCCACACGAGGGCCTAATTGTGACCATTTATCAATTGTCCTTCTCCAGGCTTGACCCTTCATCGGGGTCATCCACGGTCCCGATGATTGATAACCCACAGCTCGACATTTTCAATGTGGGGGTTGGTTTATGTCCACCATTGATGGGTACATTCGACTTCCCGCCTCCTTCTGGTGATGTCAATATGATGACAACTATCCCCAACCAACCTAGGGCTAAGAATTTTCAAGTGTCATCATTCCGTATGACCTACTTTACCAATCTATGTACTCTTCCTTCCCCATCTACTATGATGGAAGGGACAGGGAACCATGCCCTTGTCCATGGTAGAAGTTGTGTACTCTATTGTCCAACAAGCTTTGGACAACCCAGATTTGAATCCTCCACCAGAGTTATATCCGATTCTCGAGCCTATTTGGGCTCAAGATTCCCTTGCCACTAAAAATTATTTATACTTGGTCTTGCCCTCTGACAAGGTGATTTTAAAGGCATTGACTGGTTCAGAAAAACCATGCAACGATCTCCATCATAGATCGTATTTCCTCCCGAGTTAAGAAGAATAGAGGTAGGAAAATTTGTATTGACTATCACTGGAGATAGGTCTTATCTTATTAATCCTCTCGATTCACATGCAGTTTATGTCGAGGCTAATATGGAAACCATCGCCGAAATGATACCTATTGACATATCCAGAACCCCTGGCATCGTGGAGAATGTCTTCATTGGTGCAGACTACTCCCCTGAGGAGATTCAAATCTACACAGATTTATTTAAATAATTCCATGAAGTTTTTTCCTGGTCTTATGAGGAAATGCCAGGCATTGATCCACGAATAATCGAAAATGAAATAATGACTTATCCTGATGCAAGCCAGTCTAGCAAAAGATTCATCTGGTCAATCCTCAGAAAGCGGCAGCTATTAAGGATGAAGTAGAGAAACTGCTCAAAGAAGGTTTCATCTACCCTGTTTAGTTGACTCAATGGGTGTCAAATCCTATTATGGTCAACAAAAAGAAGGGAATGATTCACATATGTATGGTCTTCCATGATTTGAACAAGGCCTATCCAAAGGAATATTTTTGCATCCCATTCATTCACCAGATCGTCGATGAGTGTGTAGGCTATGAGGTATTTTCTTTCATGGATGTTTTTTCGGGATACAATCAAATACAGATTAATCCCGAAGACCAACTTAAAACAACTTTTATCTATCCATGGGGTACATTTTCTTATCGAAATATGCCTTTTGGCCTGAAGAATGTTGGAGCCTCTTTTTAGCGGGCCATGTCTTTTGATTTCCATGACCTAATACATTTATTTGAGGGTTATCTCGATGTTTTAGCGTCACAATCTCATAAGCGAGATGATCATCCCGCACATCTCCGACTTATCTTTCAGCGATGTTGCTACTATCGGATTCGCTTGAATCCTAACAAGTGCAGTTTCTTCATGACGTCGGGTTGTCTGCTAGGTTTCATAGTATTGATAACAGGGATTATGGTTGATCCTCTAAAGGTTGAGGCAATAGTTCAATTGCCTCCCCCGTGCACAGTCCCTCAGCTTCAAATCTTACAGGGTAAATCAAATTTTCTTTGGTGTTTTATCGCAAACTATGCTGAGATCACAAAAGGGTTTATGCATATATTGAAGAAGGGCGTTCCTTTCCATTGTGACAAAGCCACTCAATGCTATTTCGAAGCATTGAAATGCATCCTCACATATTCCCCTCTACTTCAACCACCCAATTATAATAAATATTTCTTATTGTACTTGGTTGTTGTAGAGTCAACCATCGGTATGGTCTTGGTTCAAGAGGATGATCTTCTTGAAGAGAATGTGATCTCTTACCTGAGCCAAGGCCTGGTTGGACCAGAACTCAAATACTCCCACATTGAGAGACTAGCATTGGTCGTAGTTCATGTTGTTCAACGGTTCTGTCATTATATTCTACTTCGTAAGACCACCATCATTTCCATTGTGAATCTGTTTCAATAAGTGTTGACATGACGCGTCATCGGTGGAAAGATCAATAGATGGATAGTTATCCTCTAGGAATTTGACTTGTATTTTGTTTCAGTAAAATCTAAAAATTCATTGGTCTTTGCAAAACTTATCTCAGAACTTTCTATTGATTCGGTTGATGTTACACCCGAAGAATCACCGATTAAAGGAGATAATTTTCTGATTTCATCTTCAGACCCCTGGTATGGAGATATACTAGTCTATTTCTAGACTTTGAAGTTCCCTGCCTCCACTTCTCGTGATGAGTGTCAACGTATATGCCATCAAGAAAAGAACTATATCATACTCTATGACACTCTATATCATTGAGGTGTAGATTT
>SNQJ01S0021734.1:103853-127277 GCA_010110895.2 Picea sitchensis | reverse complement strand
AAAAAGGGTAAATACAAAAAATATTCTAACCAAGAGGAGAGTAAAAAAAACCTAAGATTCCAATGCTTGGGGAAGAAATAAAAGAAAGGTGAAATACCCCTGCATGGTATGTAATGAAGACCACTTCACCAAATACTATCCCCATATTGCTGAGGTCCATCTATATATCATGATATAGAGATATCCTTCACAACCAATGGTATTAATCAATTCTTTTCCCCAACAACAATAAATGGTAACACAAGCTCCTGCACCCCCACCTAGGGGAAATGTAGAGTACTCAACCACAAATGTCATGATGGTTAAATCCATGGTTGCAGTAACCCCCTAAGTGAAGAACTATGACACCCAAGAAGGGGAGCATTCATCTAAGGATTCTCCATCAACTAATCCACCCAATGGCCCTCTCATGTTAGCGAAACTGACTTCAAAACCTTCTATCTTCCCTCCAAAAGTGATACTCCGATGGACCACTCACAATCTGAATACCTGAGTATCCCAACACTATAACATAGTGGATGATCCAGATTATTTTTGGCATGAAATGAGAGCAGAGATATAACACAAAAATATTCAGAGATATTGCAAGAGAGACAAAAATATAATAGAGATATAGAGAAAATAACAAGAGTCACAAATATACATAATACACGATTTCTATTAATGAAATAAATGTACAGAGACTGTAAAATACAGAGTGAAAGACTCGCTAGAATGGTGGAATCTTCTCTCTGAGAAGAGATGTGATGGCTACTCGCATTTGTGAGAAGATGATTTTTACAATGAGGCTCTGAAGGCCTTTTTAACATAAGTAAAATCCAAAACCCTAACTCCGGAAGATGAAAAGACAAAAGGTTTGTGGGCCCCAATGGGGGTAGTTGATACGTCGACTTCCCAAGGGCGTAACTTTTTCTTACGATCTCCGTTTGGGGTGCTCGATATATTGTTGGAAATAACTATTCGAGAAATACAACTTTTGGGTGAGAAACATCGATCTATGAACCATGTTTCTCCCTGTTTTCTCAAAAAACATCGTTTAGGGCCTAAAAATGGCCCCAGAAGTTAAAAACTGCTAAACATAGTAAATTACCAAAATTGCCAAAAACATGTTTTGGGCTAGTTGGAGAAGGTGGGTGGCCACCGATATCCACCGGGATCAGTGCAAGATATTTCCCAGGCCTCATGTGCCATGTAAGAACTCAAATTATTTTAGAGTTGTCCTTCACAGTGGAAATCCTTTCTATCAACAATAGGGGGAATTGACCCTTCAAAGTCTAACATTATTTCTTTTGACACATAAGAAAGTGAGCCACATCTCTCACACCAACTAGCATTGAAAATTACAAATCATTGTCTCAAAAAGAATATTTTTTCGTATGGTGATTGATGAAGGAGAAACCACATGCATGATTTATTTGTCATGTTGGAAATTCATTGGTTTTCCATAGCTCAACACATCTCGAACCATCCTAAAATATGTTGATGGACATTCTTTCAAACCTTTTGGAATTATCCCCTCCTTACCCATCGATCTCGGGGGAAATATTTTCTATGTATAAGTCAAAGTGGTGGGTGCCACACTTGACTATAATATTCTCTTGGGTCACACTTGGTTATATGAAATGAAGTTTGTTACATCCACTATATTTTGTGTTATACAATTTTCCCATCGATGGAATATAGTTATGATCGACCAACTGGATTATTGCACACTTGACTTATAAATTAATCCTAGCACTAACGTGCCCTTCATAGGTGATTCTTCTAGGGGGTATGAAAGCATCGGTGTAGGCATGTTTAAAGATCCATTTCTTATGGGGATTTTCCCCTTTCCTACACCTAACACTACCCATATTACTCCTGTCAACATGATTTTATCATCTACCAGTTAATCCCTCATGTCCTTTGATCCTTGGATGGTACCTCATCCTGAGGATGTTGACTTATATGGAGCATCCATGGCACACACCACAATTGATATTGTCAATCTAGAAATCCTCTCGACATTCATTGATACTGGTCAACCCTTCCATCCTCGGATGGAATGTGATCATCACATATTTCTTTTTCATAACTTCCCATTGAATTATCTGCTTCCCCTCCCTTTGAAGACTCACATTTTGTACCCCCTTCATGTCTTTATGGGTCTCATCAAGGATCTTTCATCGCTCACAAAACCATTCATGTTGAGTACCTTTGGGCATAGACATTCATTCCTATGTGGCATGGCTGCGACATGGTGTGCTACATGATGCCTCCAATGGCTCATAAGTTCATTGATTATGAAAAATATCCTTGGTTTGAGACTAGAAATGGGCTCTCCTTTGTCTAAACCATCATGATGTATAGTGCCTTGTACATAGGTGTGTGGTGTGAGTATCCATATTGTCAACACTATACCTTAGTTTCCCACCATTTATGTTGTTTAAATGGTCACATTTTATTGTCGCTTCCATCTTCCTACTCATTGTTTCTACATTGTTTGCTTCCATTGCTTAATGCATCACTTCTATCCTTGACCGGTAGCCACCTACTTGATTCCATTTTCAACACCTGTGGTTGAGAACTACTATTATAGTGGTCATCATTTGTCATTTGTTGTTGCATTCCATTGCTTCAGTCACATTCCATGTGCTTTGAATTTCAATATACCACTTGTTCTCTCCAGTTGAGCTTACTATTACCCATTTGTGTTCTTTGTAACCAACCATGAAAAAGGTACACCCTGGAGTCTCCTTTAAGCTATTTTCAAACTCCCTAAACATGAAAAGATTGTCAAGTGAGTTTTTTTTCTTTCCCTCTCATTAAATGGATATAAAAGGAAGTCTATTTGGTGCAATTTTACCCCTTTTTCGGAATGGATGGACTAATTATGAAAAATGAAAACTATAGTCCACCTTCTCTAGAAGTGTTTTCCCTTGTATTCCTTTATCCTTTTTCAGACTTGGGAGACTAAATTTACGAAAAAGAACACCCTTGGATTCTTATTTTTATTTTCATACTCTCTAAATATGAAACGGAAAAATGAGCATTATTGTTCGCCTGAGGATCATATATAAATCCATGGGTGAGAACATCGAGAATAATTTTATTTTCTTTCACACTCATTAAACATGAAAGAAGGAAAACAAGTGGGGGGTTTTTGCATTTATTCATCTTCAAAAATACCAGTCATCTATTGAGTCTCCCTTGAAAAATGCACCTATTTTGGGTGTCTATCCAATAGTTGGGTTATCGATTGCCTCTGAGTCATTACCATCTCCATGAGTTCTTGAAACACGCTGATTGGTTACTCTTATAGTCATCCACGGAGACTTTTTTGGTCATTAATGAGTCAATGATTCCAAGTCAAGTCATTTTTTGTGTTGTTTTATTACAGGGATGTTTTCCCATGTCAACCAATTTCAGTCCTTTATCCCATTCATTTTTTCCATTCCCAAATCAATTATGCTCTACTCTTATGCTATTCACACCATATACCTTTACATGTTTCATGTCGATTGATGGGGGATATTTTTGGATCATGTTGTCATTGATGCCAATGGTTTTATTTATTGATGTCATTGATTGATTTCAAGAGGATATTGTTGGATCATGTTGTCATTAATGTCAAGTGATTGACTGATGCCAAAGGATTGATTGATTGATGATTGATGTCAATGTAATATTTGTTGTCCTTGATGATAATGCATAGATGAATATGTATCAATGAGTTTCCATTGATATGATTAAGATGGATTGATGAGTTGTCATTGATACATGATGCATAGTTGGATTGATATTATCATGGTTTATAAGGTGCACAAATGGATGAACTCCAAAGTGGTCCCCTTATGGTGAAATCCCTCACAGGAAGATGATTTACATTTGAGTTATCCTTGAAGTGTGCATGGATAACCCATGCTTATATGTGGAATAATGAGATGGATATCAATGAAGATGTTGGTAAAACTATCCTAGATGGATAGTGCTTGTCATTCCATTTCTGGTGGTATGTTGAATGCCACATAACTCTTCATGGCTTGAGAGTTATGGCCTTATGAAGTTGGAGGACTCTCATATGTTGACTTGAAGCCCCAAAAGGTCAAAGAAGTCAAAGTGTTTGAAAATAAGAAATCATTATTTAAATGATAAATTAAAGTGACAAAGTCAAGAAGGATTATTTAAATAATAAAGTGAAGTGACAAAATCAAGAAAGATTATTTAATTGATAAAGAGAGGTGACAAAATAAAGAAGGAATATTTAAATGATAAAGTATTGCAGAACTTTCTATTTATGGAAAGTGGTTAACCCTAAGATAAGGAAAATAGGTTAAGTGGCCTAGAAATGGTTTAAGTGACATAGAGGATGAAAGTATAAATAAGATAGCAATGGTGTCTTGCAAAACATCCTTTTTGTGGATCAATGGAGAGCTTCTTGTGAGAGAATATTTGGTGTGGATCTCTTGATCATGATTGAAGATATATTCTGAGAAAGAGAGTTTGAGGAGGATATCATGGATGCATTAAAGTTTCAACAATATCAGAGATATTGACGAAAAAAGTCTCTGAGCTTAAGAAACCCTAGTTTTTGAGGTGTACGTGGGCTGTAATGAGCTAGTGCATGTACATACATGGGTTGTATGAGGAAAGGGCACATACAATTGATAAAATCATGGATATTTGTGTTTGAGATGATGATTGGTTGTTGAAGACTGAAGAAGGTTCCAGATATGTATTCTATGGGCTCAAATCTCCATTGAGACATTGGTATGGTTACATTATTGTCTTGATGGATAGTATTTCTTGTTGTGTTGTGAATTCTTAGGGAATTATTGGTATGGTTGTTGTGATGTGGTATATGTTGGTTGATGGAGTGAGCAGTACTCTTTTGATTCAGTTGTGATATTATTTCTATGGTATACTAGTTGCTTATACATGATTGAGTTAGAATTCACATTGATTGGTTGTGGAGCATGAGTAGGCTATTGGAGAGCATGGATGTGTTGTGATTGGCTCGTGGTTAGCTTGGACAACGGAATATAGAAGAAATTATTCTTGCAGGTTGTGGAGGATCTAAGTATGTGATGAAAAGGATAAACCCTAACATCTTAGAAGTCATACACATGTTGTTGTATATATTGGTTGCGTACATACGTGGGCTATAGTGAGCTAGGACGTATACACATGTGGGTTGCACTACTGACAGGTCACGTACCTGTGACAGATTGGTATCTATGGAGGATTGTTGCCTCATATCAGTTGGTTCTAAGGGTGTAAGTTGAGTCTTGAATTATAGAGCTGGTGCTCTTATAGAGTTGTACTCTATTCAATTGTTGTTGATAAACCCCAGGGATTGTAATCCGTAATAAAAAGAAAAAATGTACATATATCTTGTGTTCTTTGTGTTCCTTGTGGAAATGATTTGTTGATGATATATTTTTGATATATGTTGCTGATATATGTTTAAATCTAACTGATTATTGTTAGGATCCAGAAATGTCCCTTTTTCACTATATCTTTTGCTCATTCAACCTTAGCATTTCTATGCTAAAATACCTAATATCATGTTTTCTAAGACCTTTTTCCCAAGGTATGAATCATTGATATTGCATCTGTATTCTTCTTTACTTAACATGTTTGATTGGTAGTGTTTCTCATATTTTACCCATGAATGTTCAACTAATGATCAAAATGTGTAGATCAAAGAAAAACATCCAAGTCTTGAAGAAGGATCGTTGTTGTTACACCAGTTATTACAACTATGCACCCATTTTTCATGTTTTTACATGACTACAACAATTATGCACCTTTCTTGGAAGCTGTTACAGTTGTGTGCCAGTTCCGCATGTTGTTACATGACTAAAACAATTGTGCACCTTTCTTGGAAGTTGTTACACCTGCTGCAAAAGATGCCCACCGATCATGGAAGTTGGTATATCATTCAAATCCAAATATTGAAGAGTGATCCTCAAGGTTGTTACACATTTTAGCTCACACTGGTGATCAAGATCGAGATCATTTTCAGATCTTGTAATGATGACATATATTTTATATCATACAAACAGTCTGAGAATCTCCAATTCTCAAGGTTGTTCTGAGTCCGTTTCAACTGAATGACTTTGTCTTTAAATAACAAATCTTTTGTAATCACTAGGGATAGATATTTGTTGTGGAATAATGAAGTAAAGTGAATCATTTTGTATCTGCACATTTTGGTGATTTAATAAAGAAGTGAATTGAGTTTCTCTAACTTATTGTATTCTTTTCGAGTGGATTCAGTGAGAATGAAAGGGCCCACCTTCCTCACAAACTCCCCTCTGTTGTGAGTTTTAGATTAACTACTTTGATTGTTTACAGTTGTGTGATTTATCTACTTATGCATTGCTATAATACATTTGTTGTTACAGTTTAGTCCCTTTCTGTTAATGTGCATCAGTGTGTCTCATGAGAATTAGAATCAATTGTTGTATACTGTTGGAGAATTGCTTTGAAAGATAATTCATTTTATGCATTAGATTAAATTTATGTTTTCAAGCAAAAGTAAATAGAAGTTTGAATTCCCTTGCTGCAATTAAGTAGGCTTCCTTTCACTAATTAGCACAGAACTTCTTTCTGCAAGAGTAATATAGAAAATTAGAATAGATTAGATAATCCAAGATTCCTATACACTCATCAATTTCTACTCTTAGAAATTAGATTTCAATTATGCAAGTGTGACTTCAATTCACAAACAATAGATTAGAACTCCAGTTGTGTCAACAACTTCTGTTAGTGCTCTTTTTTTCAATTCTATTTATTTTAGTGTTAATTTACCTTACTGCAATTTGATTATTGTTTCTTTCATAATTTGGCATAGACTGTGCATATTTATCTTACAATAACAAAACTTCCCTGGGTTTGACAATTTATATTGAACACCTTAATTATCTATTTATTTAGACAATTAAAGTTTCCAAGATTTTGGCGTCATTTCCGGGGGAATGTAATTATAGATTCTTGTAAGCACATTAGTTTTCTTTTCTAAGGAATGAGTAGTTTTCATGAATCGAGGAGCAAGAGGATGTATAGCCATAAATTCTAACCCTATAGGTGCTAGAGGGCGTGGAGGAAGGATTTATGCATTGGGAAGGACAACATTTTTTGATGAGATTATACCCAGAGCAGATTCTTCTTCGAGATCTATCTTTCGCCCTTCAAATCCTCTAAGAAGACATATTCCTCACTCATCATAACTACCCCATTTTGAAACATTGTTTTCATCAGGGGCTGAAGTTGAAGGTTTGTCACCAACAAGTCAACACACAACACTGGAGAATATTGAAGATCAAGGAAGTGTATCTCAGAACAGGGAAAATCCAGAAGAAGTTGTTTATTAGATCAATGAACAGATAGTCACTAAAGAGGAGTGGGACACTTTCTGTATTGATTGGAGAGAAAGAGAAGGTATGGAAAATAAAGGAGATTATGAATAAGAGTTCCACCATGAGGATCCATTGAAGAATGAAGATCATGAAAATGGTGAAAATACTATCTCTACCCTGGTCTTTCCTATTACTAATGTTCCCACACAGGGGATAGCTCCTATGAAGAACATACCTCTCTCGACCCTGCCAAATTTCTAGGGATTATCTACTGAGGATCCAGATGAGTTTTTATTTGAATTTGATATTCTATGTAGAAGCTATGACTACACTACCACTGCGTAGAAGCTTAAATTATTTCCATCTACATTGAAGGGTAACATGTTAATATGGTTCATGAGCCTTGGAGGAGATAATATTTCAACATGGGGACAAATGAGGCAGCTTTTCCTAAACAAGTACCAAGACTACTGTCGAACGAGGGAATGAAGAGAGGAACTGTTCAAGATGTTGCAAAAGGAGGAAGGGACCCTTGAATATTTTGTGGAGCGACTCCAGTATAATCTACAAAGGTCTGGACATCTAGATGAGAGTAAGGACATTCTGAAAACTATTTTCCTAAAAGGAGTTAGAGATGATTGTTTAGATATGATGAATATGCTTGACAAGGGAGATATATCTAAGGAATCCTATGAAGACATTGTAAATCTTTGTAAGAGATGATCTCGAGGATCTACAAGGAATAATCAGCTACCAGGGATACCACTTTTTCAAGGGTACATAAATCAGCCAATGGAGGGGAAACAAGAGCATAATTAGGTAATCTATTAGAAAAATTCAAAATAGAAATGAGTAACTCTTTTGCTTCACAAATAGACACTCTCCAGGTCAAACAGAAACAAGCAGAATCAGATCAGCATTTTCCATTTTCTGTCTGAAATGCAAAAAGAAACATCCACTGAGGGAGTGCCCATTGAACAGTGTCCAGGTATGTTTTATTTGTGAATTAGATCATGCTACTGACCAATGTCCCTCCCTACCAAGTGTAAAAACATCAATGAAGGAAACTAATAACAAAAGTTATCTATCTAATAACACATGGAAGACAATGGAAACCACAAGGTCAATGTATAAACCCTCAATTATCTCCTACAACACTTAATTATTGGAATAATGTGAACAATCGGCTTCAATATGGTCAGATGAATGCCCCCTTCCAAATCAGATGTCACTTCCTTATCAATATCCCAATGCATTGTTACCTATGTCCCAACAATAGAGTCATCATGGGAAATGGAACCCATGTTGGAGAGGCCCTCAAAAACAACTCAATTATCAAAACCATCACCAAACGAACCCCTATCAACAACAGTTCCAACACCCGTACCAGCAACAATAGCTGTGATTTTCTCAATGCCCCATAGAAGATCACTCCATTATGGCCTCGGATGCCTATGAAACTGCAGTTACCTCCCAATGCCCCATAGAAAGATCCTCCATTATGGCCTCAGATGCCTATGAAACCTAACCCAAATCTAAATAATAAGGCCATTCATAATATTGATATATACAATGTGCCAACTATATCTATTATCCCTATGCCTTGTGATGAGATAAAATTAAGATCAGGGAGAATAGTCGAGCCAATAATTGAACATGCTCCATCTTCAAAATCAGATAAGGAATCGAGGGAAAAACCATCTATTGATACAGAGGATACTGACAGACCTATCATAGAATTAGAAGAACCCCCTTTCCCTAAAATATTGGAAATTACCAAAACTGTGGAATTACCATCCTTCAATCTCTTAGGAGAGTTGCAAAATCTGCATGTTAAAATTCCACAATTGCAAGTGATTAAGGATGTCCCTATTTATGCGAAGACTGTGAGAGACCTCTGTATCAAAAATCCTGGAAGGAAACGTAGGGACCCCCTCACAGTACACATAGTGGAATAAGTTTTTTAACTGATGTTAGGAAACACCCCACCTATTAAATATGGCAACCCAGGAAACCATACAGTCACTGTCAAAATTGGACATACATTTATTCTCGATATGTTAGTTGATTTAGGGGAAAGAATTAACATTATGATAATAGAGACGACACAATTGTTGCAACTCAGAATGCAAGTCTGACCTACTCCTACTATTTTACAATTAGCTGATCGTTCTACTATCAAACTAGAAGGAGTAATCGATGATCTAGTTATTTCAATTGATTCATGGGTGTATCCCGTTGATTTTGTCATATTGAAACCTAAAACCCATATGGGGGGGCACCCTCTAATTCTAGGAATACCATGGTTAGCTACAAATGATACTTTCATTAGTTGTAGATTTGGTTCAATGACCATATTTGATGGTTATGATACCAAGAAGCTTACCTTTTATCCTCATGCTATGCCCAGTGTGGAACCCACAAATTCTTTTTGGATGGACCTTGAGGATGAAATTTTTGTCCCTGTGCTAACCATAGAAAAATCCATGAGTTTCAAAGATGAGACAGAGGATGATCTAGTCAATAGATTTATCAGTGACCCCTTTCTTGTTACACAAAACATGTATCATCGATTAAGTAGAATCTTTGACCCTACTACCCAGGAAGGAGTGAGCCCAGAGATGTTCTCTAAAACTGTTGTAAATCAAGTTAATTCAGTTGTAACAACAGATACTGAAACAACTGAATTATTTCCTAAAATCAGTTCTAAGAGTATTGTTGTAGAAATCAAACCTGGGAAAACCCTGAACATCAATTCTGATTTATATTTTGCTGAAACTCGCCATTTGATGAAGTTATTCATTGAACATAAAGAAGCATTTACCTGGGATTACATGGATATGAAAGGAATTTCCTCTAAACTATGCACCCACCATATATACATTAAGGAAGAATTCTGGCCCATTTTCCAACCCCACAGGAGGATGAACCCTAATATTAAAGAGATTGTTAAGGAAGAACTCCAAAAACTTCTAATTGTCAGATTCATCTACCTTATATCAAACAGCAAGTGGGTTTCACCATTTGTTATTGTACCTAAATATAATGGTAAATGGAGAGTGTGTGTGGACTATAGATCCCTAAATAAGGCCATGCATAAGGATAATTTCCCTCTACCATTTATTGATCAGGTTCTAGACAACCTATCTGGGAATTTTTTTTTCTCTTTCCTATATGGATTTAGTGGCTATAACCAGATAAAAAATGCTCCACGGGACCAAGATAAGACCACCTTTACCAGTCCTTTGGGTACATTTTCCTACAAGGTTCTCCCATTTGGTTTGTGTAATGAACTAGCCACTTTCCAGAGAGTTGTAATTGGTATTTTCTCGGATATGGTGAATGATTGTATGGAAATATTCATGGATGACTTTACACCTTATGGTACTTATTTCGATGAAGCTTTAGCTAATCTGGAAAAAGTGCTCAAAAGATGTATACAGTCTGATCTTTCTCTAAGTACAGAAAAGTGCCATATGATGATGAGCAAAGGTGTGGTGTTAGGACACCTCATTTCTTATGCAGGAATTCAGGTAGACCTATCCAAAATCCAGGTAATTTTGGACATTCCAACTCCATCAACTCATAAGGAGGTAAGAAGCTTTTTAGGGCATGTTGGATATTACAAGAGATTGATTAAAAAAATTTCCAAGCTTGCCTCTCCCTTACTTTTTCTATTAACAAAATATGTTTCCTTTAGTTGGACTAACAAGTGCGAATTGTCTTTTGCAGATCTGAAACAAAAATTGTCCACAACTCCCATTTTGAGAGGGCCCAATTGGGCTCTACCATTTCACATTTCTTCAGATGCCTCAGACACTACAATTGGTGTAGTGCTAGGGAAACAAGAGGACAAATATCCCTATGTTATCTACTATATCAACAAGAACATGGCTCCTACTAAGTTAAATTATATAGTTACAGAAAGAGAATTTGTGGTAGTAGTTTATGCAATCAATAAATTTCGGCATTATATCACTAGTTATCCTACTTTTATTCATACTGATCATTCAAAAATTAAATATTTAATGAATAAACCTATTACTAATGCCTGAGTAACAAGATGGTTGTTATTACTACAAGAATTTGACATCACTATAGTAGATAGACCGAGAAAATAAAATGTGGTTGCTGATTTTCTCTCAAGATTCAATATAAATGATGATAATTCACCTATAGATGATTCCTTTCTAGATGAACATTTTTTTGCATTATCTTCTAAATCAACTTGGTATGTAGACATTGTTAATTATTTGGTTGTAGGGAAGGTACCTCCATATCTATCTCCCCGAGAAAGAAGGAAGATTATTTAGAAGAGTGCTCGATATAGTTGGATAGGGCAATATCTTTTCTACACAGGCCTGGATCAAGAAATTAGGAGATGTGTGAGAGATGATGAAGTTTATGATATGGTTAAATCATGCCATGATGGCCCTTGTGGGGTTCATTTTGCTAATAAAAGGAGTGGGCATAAAATTTTGAGGATGGGATATTTTTGGCCCACAATATTTCAAGATGCAAGGAAGTATGTCCAAGCCTATGATAGTTGCCAAGGAATGGGTCAGCCAAATCATAGGGATGAGATGCCTCTATAGCCTCAAGTGGTGTTAGATACTTATGAGAGATGGGACATAGATTTTGTAGGGCCCATTAACCCACCTTCTAATCAGAAATTCTATATATTGGTCTGCACATATTACATGACCAAGTGAGTAGAGGAAAAAATAACTCATCAGGGCCTCAGAAGAAGTTGTCTTAGCATTCTTGTTTGAATATATATTTGTTAGGTTTGGAGTTCCTAGAGAGGGACCACCTTTCACATCACATAAGTTTGAATCCCTACTCAGTAAATATCATGTTTTGCATAGAAAAACTTCTCCATACCATCCCCGAGGTAATGGGCATGTGGAAAGTACAAACAAAGTCATAGAAGTTATTCTTACTAAGACAATGAGGGAACATCGTAGGAATTGGTATGACATATTGCATGAAGCTATATGGGCTTATCAAACCACTTGGACGAACACAACTTGTTTTTCACCTTATGAACTGGTATATGAGAAGAGCCTTGTTTTTCCCATTGAGTTCTAGATCAAGACCCTAAGAACTGCATCAATAGTCAATATAGAATTGACTATGGAACAGAAGGCCAGACTGCAGCAACTAAATGAGCTGGATGAAAAGATTTTGGACATTATTCATCAAACCACATTGATTCAACAACAAAGAACGAAGTGGCATGACCGAGTCATCAAAAAGAAGTTATTCAAAAAGGGAGATTGGGATCTGTTGTATGATTCGTGCTTTAAATAATTTCAGGGTAAGTTGCGTACAAGATGGCTAGGACCTTATGAGGTAGACACTGTTTTTCCTAATGGGACAATCAGGTTGATCACTATTGATGGATCTAATACACAGTTGTTTGAAAATGGTCATCGCTTGCACCTGTATCAACGTCCACTTTCCAAGGAAGAATTTAAATCCAAATGTACAATTGATACAGATTATCAATTTTTAAAGGGAAAGGAGCTTGCTCCTTCCCCTTTTGAACCTTAGAACTTTTTTATTTCAATAAAAACTTGTATATAAATAAACTGTGCGAATTTGAATTTTTTGTTTCATCTTTTTTATTTTTTATGTTTCTTTTCTAATAAAATCTGCCTAGAAGGGTATCAGGAAGTTACTTGTGTGCAGATGGATTGATGAAAAAAACGGTAGATTACAACGAAATGTGCCAAATGATTAGTTTTTTTGAAGTTTGAAAAACTTCCTAAAAAATAAAGAATTTTGTGTTTGGTCAGGTTACATGTTGTTACACCTCTTTCCAACAAAATGGTCATTTTACATGTTGTTACACCTTTTTCTTGACCATTTTGTCTTACATGTTGTTACACCTCTTTCCAACAAAATGGTCACTTTACATGTTACACCATTGTCCCAACTATTTTGTCTTACATGCTTTTACACTCTTTTCTGACAATTTGGTTGATTTACATGCTGCTACACCTAATTCCACCATTCTGGCCAAAATACATGTTGATACACCTACTGCTATTATTCCTTTTCACTATTTTACATGTTGCATCACCCATTTTTTGCATTTCTGCCATTTTTCCATGCTGATACTCCATTAATAGTTCTCGCTCTACTATCTTTCCATGATGAAACACTATTGTTTTGTCATTTCTACTGCTATCTTTTCCACTCTCTCTGTCAGAAAATGTCCCTTCATCATTACTTGACTCCAGATCCGCAGATTTCTAGCTAGTCGACCAAAGAAAGGAATCCACCTATGCTCCACTTTTCATATCATCATTTCTCATGTTCCAGAGCCATCTCTCATCATTACAGTTATTCCATGCATATCAAATGGCGGTTGGATACTGCGTTTAATCCAATAGTAAGGTTCGTGCGGTAAGTTATGAGGTACGTTACCAATCCTACATGTCAAAGTGATGTAGATATGGAAGCAATATTTAATGCTTACCTGCCGGTTGTCCTAAATTTGTTAAACCATCAACCAATCATATTACTTGAGCGGAACGAAAACCCACACCGACATAAAATTAAAATCCCATTTTATATTCACCTCCGCCACCTTTCGACCACACTTATTTTTCACTGAGACACTATGTTATTTATGCAATCCACCTTCAAACTTGTTGTGTCTCTGGTTTAGGTGTTGGTCTCTCCTCCTTTGTGATTGTTAGATTCTAAAACAACGTCATGGGAGGATCAGTTGTGAGGTATGGGACAAAAAATTTGGATTCGTTGTTGTTACATCTAGATGTTTACCAAACATTTCTGCAGGCTGGATGGATTTCTTATTTTGAGAAACTGTAGGGGTTTAATGAATCCAAGGTGTTGGAATTCAGTCAAAATCTCACAGAAGGGTATTCAATGGTGCATGGGGTGAGGATTCCAGTGACAGAGGAAACCATGGTTTCTATGACAGGGTTTTCAACCATAGGAGAAAGGTGGTTTAGCAGAAAATCACATCTTCTCGAAGCATAAAAGGGTTTTCCATGAACGATGAGCAAGTTCTAAGAAAGGGATGACATGTAGATGTAAGTTCCTTACCCATACCATGGGGGAAAGTATCATAATTTATAAAAAGTTACATTACATGCGAGGGAAGATATCAAGTAGTTTATTTTTCTAATTTTATCCTACTGTCACATTTAAGACATCATAAGCTAATAAACATCCCTTATTACCTTCTTGATTCCTTGCATAATATGGATCACTTTGTCAAGAGATCAAAGCATCGCATGAATTATATTTCCAATCACATACTTATACGGTTGTTGATTCATAGAGGAATTGGAATTCCTAATGACCCATTACCTGAAGTGTAAGAACAACCAAATTCTATGCCTATCGTTATGGCCAAACCAGAAAAGCTAAACGCTATGCCTGCAATTGTGATTGAGCCAACAGTTTAAAACCCAATACCTGGACCAAGTCATGAGCCTCAACCCTCTTCTGCAACAATAGTTGAAAACCCAATCCCTGGACCAAGTCATGAGCCTCAGCCCTTAGCTGCAACAATAGTTAAGTTCCCCACTATAACTGCCAATACATCGACTTAGAGAAGAAAACACAAAACTAAAAGAAACTCTAACACCACTCAGAGAAGAAAACGCAAAACCATAAGAAACTCTAACACCACTCAGAGAGGCATCGATAGAGTTGAACCAGAAGCAACTCAAAACCCTCCTATTGTTGTGACAGAGTGTCTTGATTTTGCTAATGCTCAGACCCTGCCATATTTTGACATCAATGATACAAACCTGAGTGAGCAGATAATTGATTTTATGGAGGTATGTATACCAAGTTTTACCTTGTGCAAGGAATTTCAAGAAACCATTGTGTCACTGCAGACCTAATGTAAATGAGTTGCAACAGAATCATCGGCTCCGCTTGACGATTCTGTGCATCACTCATCGAGTGACGAAGTACAGATTATACAAAAGCCCAACATTGCAGATTTTCCTCCTTTTCTGGTTGTTGAAGAAATCCCTCCTTCTCCTAAACCAAAGAAAAGGAAAATAAATAAATTTTTCTCTACGTTACCTAGGAGAAGAACTAGGTCAACAAGGTCTACTGAAGAAAAAGTTGGATGGAAGAGTATGGAACAGGAAATACCCATTCTTCATCCATTATCCTTCATTTTTAAAGAAGTGGTTGTTACACATGAACAAGTCCCTTCCCACAACATGATTGTGACACAAGAACCAACCTCTTCCCAGAACTTAGCTGTTACACAAGAACCAGTCATGCCATACATAGCTATTACACAAGAACTAGTTGTCCAGGAAGAGATTGTCCCATAAGAACCAGTCATGCCAGAATTAGTTGTTACACAAGAACCGACTATCATTAGTGTATCTACCACACAAGAAGCAGTTACATAAAATAGTGAGGATAATGACGATGTGCCACTTTCTCAACTGTTTTCTCAAATTGAGAAGAAGATATAGGGTACAAAAAATTCCAAGATTACTGAACTGATGAAAGAAAATGAAATCCTCAAAGCAGAGTTGGATTCCCTAAAGAAAGAATTGCGGGTTGCTCGACAGAAAAACCCAGAGGAATCAACTTTGGATATATTATCACAAACAACAGTTGTTATGAATGAAAATAGAGATCACATGTGCTATGAATGTGGAAATATTTACTTTTAGGCAGGGTATAAAATAGTGAAAGTACCAGTCACTGGTCATGCTGAAGAACCAACCAATATCTTAGTCAAGACAAAATATGACCATACTTCTCCACAAGAACCAATAAGGCAGAAGAGATATCAAGGTAATAGAGTAGGTATTGGTTTACTAGTAGCGTTTACACAAGAACCTTTGTTACACTTACAAGTTGTAACTCAAGCAACTCAAACTGATTATGTTGTTGAAGACAAATAAACTTAGATAGATTTTTGAAACAACAGATGGTGGGGGTACAAACATGTGATTTGATTTCTTTTTCCCATACCAGTACTTAGCAATTGATCTTAGCAATTTGCACTGGAGGAGTCATTTCCTTGACTCAGATTCAGAGTAAGGCTTGAATGTGGATTGCATGAGGGCATGCAATATCGTTAGTTGTGGGGCATGTTAGGATCCAGAAATGTCCCTTTTTAACTATATCTTTTTCTCATTCAACCTTATCATTTCTATGCTAAAATGCCTAATATCATGTTTGTTAAGACCTTTTTCCCAAGGTATGAATCATTGATCTTTATTTTGTATTCTTATTTACTTAACATGTTTTATTGGTAGCGTTTCTCATATTTTACCCATGAATGTTCAAATAATGATCAAAATTTGTAGATTAAAGAAAAGAATCTAAGTCTTGAAGAAGGATCGTTGTTGGTACACTAGTTGTTACAGTTGTGCGCCAGTTTGGCATGTTGTTACACGATTACAACAATTGCGCACCTTTCTTGGAAGTTGTTATAGATGTGCACCAATTCTGCATGTTGTTACACGACTACAACAAATGTGCACCTTTCTTGGAAGCTGTTACACCTACAACAATAGATGCCCACCAATCTTGGAAGCTGGCATATCATTCAAATCCGAATCCTAAAGACCGATCCTCAAGGTTGTTACACGTTTTGGCTCACACTGGTGATCAAGATCAAGATCATTTCCAGATCTTGTAATGATGACAAATCTTTTATATCATACGAATAGCTTGAGAATCTCTGATTTGCAAGGTTGTTTTGAGTCTGTTTCAACTGAATGAATCTGTCTTTAAATAACAGAGCTTTTGTAATCATTAGGGACGAATATTTGTTGTGGAATAGTGAAGTAAAGTGAAGCATTTTGTATATGAACATTTTTGTGATTTAATAAAGAAGTGAATTGAGTTTCTCTAAGTTACTATAGTATTTTCGTGTGGATTCAGTGAGAAGCAAAGGGCCCACCTTCCTCACAGAATCCCCTCTGTTGTGAGTTTTAGATTAACTGCTTTGATTATTTACAGTTGTGTGATTTATCTGCTTATGCATTGCTAGAATACATTTGTTGTTATAGTTCAGTCCCTTTCTGTTACTGCGCATTAGTGTGTCTCATGAGAATTAGAATCAATTGTTGTATACTAATGAAGAATTTCTTTGAAAGATAATTCCTTTTCTGCATTATATTAAATCTCTATTTTCAAGCAAAAGTAAATAGAATTGTGAATTCCCTTTCTACAATTAAGTACGCTTCCCTTCAGTAATTAACACGAAAATTCTTTCTTCAAGACTAATATAGAAAATTAGAATATATTAGATAATCCAGGATTCTTATACACTCATCAATTTCTAATCCTGGAAATTAGATTTCAATTATGCAAGTGTGATTTCAATTATGCAAGTGTGACTTCAATTCAACAACAATAGATTATAACTCCAGCTGTGTCAACAACTTGTGTTAGTGTTCAACTTTTCAATTCTGTTTCTTTAGTGTTAATTTACCTTACTGCAATTTGATTAGTGCTTCTTTCATAATATAGCATAAACTGTGCACAATTATCTTACAATAACAAAAATTCCCTGGGTTTGAAAATTTATATTGAACACCTTAATTATCTATTTATTTAGACACTTAAAGTGCCCAACAATTATAAATGACAACAATGAGTAATGAGTAAAAGTTGAATGTTAACTAGCGAGTTTTGTGTAAGAGGGAAGTTTTGGGAAAAGACCCCCACAATCATTCACTCCCCCCTAAGTGTAGTAGGTGTGTCCAACAGATACATAATGTCCCTCCTTCGATGGATTTCATCCCGTCAACTCCAAATCATTATCCAGGTTTGAAATATAGAAACCAATTAGTATCTTGGAACTTCCATACAACAGTGACAAGCGCCTTGCATTTTAGTAGTGGGTTTACATCATTGGCTCATGTTGAATAAATATACGAGTGTTCGACATCAAATCATCTATTTACACTCGTTTGATTGTACTAGGTATCTTGGGGTTTATATTAATCATTGGTGTATTCCCTCATGTATTTTAATGGTCTATATAAATGAATAGTAATCAAATAGTTTCTACCATGCTTGACCTCAGCTCATTGATTTGCATGTTGTATATTCATACCATTAGGATTTGGGATGAATAACTTGGGTTGGGACCATTCATTACTTGTTCGCATTCCCTACCAGGTTGTGATGGAGCTATTCATGAGTAATTCATAGATCTCTATAGAATTAAGTGATCTCACTGATTTGTATCATGTGACATAGATCCACATTTGTACTTAGTCATGGATATGCTCTCACTTGTGACATGGATCCTTAGTTTATTATTACATGGACATGATCTAGCTACTTGTGTCATTCATGGACCCATAATGTATTCTTTGGAAGATAATCTTAGTTTTTATTACCAAACATGGGTATGCCCACCTCGGGGATGTTTTTATTATGCAGGATCGATGATGGTTTATTTCCAAGTTCCTTCACCCAAATATCTATGATTTTGTTTGTAAAATATTTCATCCATAAAAACCATATTTTGAACTTAGACTTTAGGGGGCATCTGTTATATAGTTATTTTCCACCTAATCACTTGTTGAGAATCATCTAGGGGTTAGCAGTCTGAACCACTGAATTATACCACTTTTCCCTTGAGTTTGCAATATTGTTTTTCTTGGTCGTTGGTTTCCCTTTTATAGATCGTCACCATAAATTATTGGTTTCTCCTTTTCCTCTTGCAAAGGGAGACTAATCACTCCCTATAAGAATGTAGGGTGCAACTGGGTCGGTTACTCCCTACTTAGGATTGATTTCATGACATGATATTAAACCATGAATTATTCATGGTTCGACCTTGAGAATATTTTCATATTTGGCATGGATATATTATCCAAAATACCCTTTGATATTATCTATGTTATCGTATAGATAATGGGGGTCTCTCATTGGTTTAAGGGGGGAGAAAGAAGAAAGACAACTTATTATGGAAGTTTGATTATAGATCTTGGTAAAGGAAATTGGGAAAGGACTGCATCAACTTCTTTGTAAGGCATAATCCAATTGTTTATCAATATAATATGTATAATATGTTTCCCTCTACCTGGATGTGTATGTAATTGCCATGTTTCCTTGTGGAAAATTGATGTTTTCATGTTTTATGATACATTATTAGATCTATCATTTATTTAGACATGATTATTTTGATCTTGTGAAATATTTATGTGTCTCTAGGTGTGTAGATCTAAGATGATAAGAATGAAGGGAATATTCCTTGAAGCTAACAGCTAAGGAATCTATAGGGACAACCATTAGATCATGAAGTAATCATTCCATTCCATCTACTTGTAGATCATTTTCGTGTATGAATTAGATCTAGGAAAATCTAACGTTGACGTATGTATTCTATCTTAGGTCCAGGAAGAGCCTAAGGGAGTTATCTCCTACAAGGCTCATGTACCCTACAACAACAAAAAATATGAAAACCCTAAATCGAAACAAAAAGGAAGAGGAAAAATGCATGTAGATCCAAAGAAGGAAGGTTATTCCAAACCCTTCAATAATTCCTCAGGTTCCAAAAGTGGAAAAAAAGAAATTGAAGAAGTGTGGTTAATGTAATCATGGGAACCATCCAAAATATGCATGCATGAAGCAGAAAATTTATTAGATGACACAAATTATTCGTAAAGACAATCTCGAGAAATTTATTACTGAGGCTACCAAAAAAAACTCAAAATATCAAGCCCTTAAGAAAGGTAATCCTCATGCATTAGTAGTTTTAAATTATTCTCTTGATGCCTAGGTTGTAGATTCAAGTGCTTCCCATTACATGGAAAACACAAAGGATATTCTATATTCTATAACTACATGCACGAAGCCTCCTATCCTCATGGGGGATGACTATCTAGTCGAGGTCACCGGTAAAGAGAGTGTGGAACTAGAACATTGAAGCTTTGAAAACGTTTTTCATGTTCCTCGACTTGTCTTGAATATTCTCTTGGTGTTTCAGATTAAACACTCAGGATGAAGCTAAAAAAGTGGAGCTGTGTCCATATTTGAAATGCAAGAAAACTCCAAAATTGTTGTCGGGGAGGTAAATCATAAATGTCTGTTATGCACTTTTTCTAAGTTTATTGAACCTAATTGCTCTATACTAATTACACATGTTGATGATAGTAGTAGATTATGGAATGAAATGTTTGATCTCCTAAAATTTAGGTAGATGCAACAAATTATCAGAAAGAGGATGGTCATAGGGTTACCTAATATCCACTTTTCTGAAGGGAGTTGTGAAGGATATGTCCTTGGAAATAATCCTCAAGAGAAGTTTAAGAAGGGGAAGGCTCATAAGGCCTCCTCTCCATTAGATTTGATTTACAATGATATCATCGGTCCATTTACGCATCCATCCATCAGTAAGGCAAGGTACATGCTCACATTTTTGGATGATTACTCACGTTATATTTGGGTATTTTTGCTCAGGAATAATTCTAAGGTGTTTGAGAATCTAAAAGAGTTAAAGGAACCTTTTAAGACTCAATCAGAGAGAAAGATAAATTCCCTCCATACAGATAATTGGGGCAAGTATTTCAAGAGATATGTTCATAACATTTTTCTTAAGGCTGGGATACAGTAGCATCACATAGTACCATATACCTCACAATAGAATGAGGTTGTTGAGAGGAAGAATATATATCTCAAGGAGATAAACTCTTCCATGTTTCATGCAAGCTCATTTCCTCAAAATATTTCGGATGATACACTTTAATATTTGTGCCAACTATATCAATAATAGATACCTGAAAGATATGTTAAGGAAATGAATCCTTTTGAGGCTTGGAACAACAAAAAACTGGAGGTCACCCACTTCTGCGTCTTTATATCATGAGCATGGGCTTGCATTCCCTCTGAGAAGAGGAAACAATTAGATACAAATATCCACCCATGCATCATTATAGCCTATCTTGATGCTGTGAAGGGATACACCTTAATTGATCCCTTTATATACCAGCCCATCACTAAGTGCAGTGTCTAGTTCGAGGAAAGTCCCTTTCTTGTTCCACATGAGACACATGCAGATGATTTTGTACTGCCACTAGTTGTTAATGATGATTCCACACATTCAGATCACACCATATATTTGAATTACAATAAAAATTTCAAGGATGAAAAGGATACATATGCACAACCAGAGAATTTAGATGCAAATTAAATACGTGCATATGAGGAGCCAGAGTAGATTCTGAAGTTTGCATAGTCCACACTTCAGGATGCAAGAGACCTTGTTTGGGATCCAATGGATCCGAGGAGGACCATATCTCAGTATGAGGATCCTCCTCAAGTACTCACTACCACTAAACCCATGATGACCCTGCATTGTTATATGGTTTAGTATTCAGACTCGCAAACCTACAAAGAGGATGTAGGGAACCCCTTCTGGGAATCAACCATGCAGGAGGAGTGCAACTTTCTCCACGAGAACCATACTTGGGATCTAGTTCCACTTCCTTTATACAAGAATATTGTTAGACACAAATGGTTCTACAGGACTAAAAGGGAAGAAAAAGGATAGGTGAGAAGACACAAGGAAATACTCGTTTCCAAGGGATATTAGTAGATCTGTGGGATCAACTATGATGAGACTTTTTCTCTAGTAGAAAATTTGTATTCTATTAGGTTGGCCTTGCGATTCGATCAAACAGGGGATGGAAAGTACATTAGATGGAAATGAATAATTATTTTCTTCATGGGGATCTCTAAGAGGATATTTATATGGAGAAACCACATGGATTCATACATAATTCATCTTTAGTGTGTCGAATAAAAAAGTCGCTCTATGGCCTCAAGAAGGCTCCTACAGAATGGTACATACATATGGACTTCTTCTTTCTCTACAAGAATTGTTTTAGATGAAAATATGATCCAAATGTCTACATTTTGAGGACCACTAACTCACTTCTGATCTTATTTTTGTATGTGGACAATATTTTGATCATTGACAACTCAATTTCAGTGATTACCTTAGTTAAGAGCATTCTTCAGGAAAAGTTTTTAATGAAATACATGGGTCCACTCCATGTATTTCTTGGTCTCATGATCAACCAATATGCTTAAGGAATCAAGTTATCTCAGGATAAGTATGCTCGAAATATCATGGAGAGATTCCACATGACAAACTGCAAGTCTGCACCTACACCTTAAGAATGGCCAGGATACACCATTGATGGACAACACCTTGTATTGACAACATGTTGGGATCCTTCTATATATCTCCCACACCCAACCATATCTATCATATGCAGTATGGGTAGTCTCTAGGTACATGCAGGAGTTGCATTAGTTACACTGCAAGGTTTCCTAGTGCATCCTTAGATACATTTAGGGCACCATCAATTATGGGATCCACTATGTAGCAAGTTGCAATTTGGATCTCATAAGATTCACGGATTTCGACTGGGATAAAAATGTCATCGATCACAATTCCACCTCTGGGTACATGTTAAGTTGGGGGTCCATCCCAATCTATTCATTGAGAAAAAAATAGTTAGTTATTTCTCTATATTCAGTACAAACCAAGTACATGGGAGAATTCAACATCACCATACAAGAACTGTGGATACAAAACTTCCTCATTGATCTTGGAATTCATTTCATCCATTCGACTATGATATGGTGTGACAACCAAAGTACACTCAAATTCTCTCGAGATCCAATACAAATACAATGGAAACATCATATCGAGATCCATATGCATTTTATGAGGGAGTGGTTCATGAAAATTTCATCGATTTGGAGTATTTCCCTTCTTTAGAATGGACTATCGACACCTTCACCAATACCTTAATTGAAAAACATTTCCATAATTTGTGTGATCATCTTGGAATGAAGGACAGAGTTGACTAGCAACTGTCATTCTCTTCTTTAGGTACACTGTGTTTTTTGGGGGGGGGTTCCTATGAGGTTTTCTCTCTTTCCTGACTTTATTTTAGTGTTCATTAGTTTCATTTTTTATGGGTACCTAACATGGCCTCTATTTTCAGGACCTATTTATTATGTATACTCCCTAGTAGTGTTTAGGGGGGTGTTGGAGATATTTACACACCTAGGATTTTCCTAA
>SNQJ01S0021734.1:63388-78325 GCA_010110895.2 Picea sitchensis | reverse complement strand
TGGTAAAAATGTCTACTAAATACAACCTTTAAAAAAACAAGAGCTTTGAAAATGTCTCATTAAGTAACTTTGTTTTGAATATACTAATTTTCAAGGTATCAAAGAGACATTTGAATCATAAGTTTTTAGACTCCAACATTTTTTAAAGGAGTCAATATTACAGTGAAAATACACTAGTATAATTTAATAAGACAAGGTTCAAAGAAATAATAAGTAATATCAATATTGTTAAATTGTTATATTCACATGAAATTTTGATGAATATGTTTTGCAAGTTTTCAAATTAGATAATCATATTCTTCTTAAAATAATATAGCAGTTTAAAATGTTGAAGCGATAGGGAGATAATTTTATTATAAATTTCCAAATATCAATGTTTCATTATGTTTATGATTTAATATGTTTATGATTTAATATGTTGTAAAACACACATTGCTAATATTTTATTATTAGGCTTATAATTTCCAGAATGTATGTATATTGCATATTCATAAAAAAAAGAATTACCTATTAAAGAAAAGTATTATATATATATATATATATTTATACAATCCGAGTGGGCTTAATAGTTAAGAATATGTGTTTCCTCTTAAGAGGTCACAGGTTCAAATCCAGAGGGGGGTAAGGTATGTATACCTTTGTAGACTTTACCAGTCAAATCGTTGGGCGGAGGGGGTCCCTTGTCCCACAAACAAGGGGGCTCTTATGTTCAAAACTGCAGGTGGGGGTAAGGTATGTATACCTTTTTAATTACCAAATCAAGCATGAGGGTCCCTCGGTCCCACAAACAATTTAAGGCCCAATTTGGTGGTGCGCTTTTTCTTGGTCGTGACCTTAAAATAGATTATTATTATTGCTGCCATATTATTACAATATTTTTGTTAATTTGTGCTGGACTGGTTGGTTGGTCACATTAACTCCGTATTTGAGGAAACCGCCACTCAGTGGGTATCAAGCCAAGCCAAATACCGTGGATCGTGACCATTGTTTTCACAACAACCCTTAACATGGTTGGATTTTTGTCCAAGAGTAGTTTCTAAATCGTGGGTGGATTCTTTAACATCACGGGAAGTGAAGCTTAACACACTCACAATCGCCCTACACTCCCATCTCTGGGTGGTGCAACATACCTGCTCACCACTCACCTCAAGGTGTCCCCATGGTTCGTGATAAAGCTCCTCATGTGAATTGAACCTTTCCCAAGGGTGAAAAACTCCTCCTTTCCACCATTGGATCCAACCCCTTGGAGTCTCACACACGCCTCTGTCATTGTCATATATACTAAATTTAATTATATTTAAGACATTAATGTGATGTTACTAACCCAAAAAATATAATACAAATTAGCCATTAATTTGTGAATAATGATTATTTAAATGTTTGCAATCATATCATGAGGAAATGCCATTTTCTTATAAGAATAGTTTACATTGAAAATTTTATATTAATTTTAGAGCATATAGCTATTACTTCAATTTGATAAGTCTATCTAACACTAAATCCTCCGAATATTTTAAGTAAAAAAATAGAGATTTTGAGATGTAACATATAACTAATAATTGAATTAAAAGAACGATTATGAAATAATCAACAATTCAATTTCATGTTAAGTGCACTTTAACAATGAATTTTTCCAACTAATAATATGTATTATAACATAGTTGAGTACCTCTTGTAATATCATGTTAATCATAAAACGTAAAAAAAAACTTTACACTTATACAAAATAAAAATATTAGGAGATTTTCATTTTACGATTAGCATCATGAAGAATTGAAAGGCATACATGTAACATATAACTAATAATTGAATTAAAAGAACGATTATGAAATAATCAACAATTCAATTTCATGTTAAATGCACTTTAGCAATGAATTTTTCCAACTAATAATATGTATCATAATATGTATCATAACATAGTTGAGCATCTCTTGTAATATCATGTTAATCATAAAACGTAAAAATCTTTATACTTATACAAAATAGGAGATTTTCATTTTACGATTAGCATCATAAAGAATTGAAAGACACATGTAACATATAACTAATAAATTGAATTAAAAGAACGATTATGAAATAATCAACAATTCAATTTCATATTAAGTGCACTTTAGCAATGAATTTTTCCAACTAATAATATGTATCATAAAATAGTTGAGCACCTCTTGTAATATCATGTTAATCATAAAATTCAAAAAAAACTTTATACTTATACAGAATACGAGATTTTCATTTTACGATTAGCATCATGAAGAATTGAAAGGCATACCATTAGAATGTTACTCAAACTAGTAGTTGTTAGAATGCGATTCAAACTACTACTTGAAAGACAGACCATTAGAATGTGACTCAAATTAGTAATTGCTTTTTAACGACTATTAGGATTTGTAACAAAATGGTAATATACTTAGATAATGTCATAAAACTATCCAAAATTACACCATAAAAAATAAAATTTAAAAGTTAACCAAAACTTATTATGAATATGATGAAGTTATTTTTTTATTTGTTTATTGTGAATGATTTCACATTCACTAGAAATGAAGAAAGTAACAACAAAATTCATCTGTTAATCTTGATACTACAATTAATATTAGAACTTTGAATACCTTAAATGTGTATCTCAAATGTGAAAATATTAACAAAATAGATATTTATTTTATTCCAACAAATAATATTTGCAAAATAAGCATAGTCTCAACAAAAACACTTCAACCTTCATAGTGAAATGATATAATTCCTAAAAATATGACTAAAACTAGTGTTTTCATTGTAATCGCCATTGGGATTTGTAAAAAAAATACGCATAGCTAATACTAAATTATGTCGACATTTGATCTAAAATCAAATTTAAAAGTTGAAAATAAAATTATTAATAAGATGTTATATATATATATATATATATAATTTAATGCTACAAATACCATAAGAATCTAACACACAATAGTTGTCTCTTTACTCTATTGTTGATGCTAAAAACTTTGAATGTCTTTTGACTCGGTAATGTCTTTTAACCCTATTAGTAATAAATGAATTATAAGCACGGATAAAACCGAAACATTTGAAGTTTATTTAAAACATTATACCCATTGTGTAAGTTACTGACTACGTATTTAGACTCCCTATACATGCAAAAATCAATGCATAAGATTCCCATGTCAAATTAGCATCATTGAAAATATTTTTCAATCGTAACTTCTTTAAAGTACAATTGAAAATATTTTTCAACTTTACTTTAATGAAATTAAAGTAAAATTGATTTTTATCCAATTTCATATTGGATAAAAAAAATATATGTATGTCCTAATTTGAAATATAAGAGTATCGCATATCAATTTACATATATCTGAGATGCACATCTTTATTTTTGTTTATATAAATAATTATCTTTTATATTTAAGAATGAAATATCAACCATATAAATCTTTTGAAACTTCAATATGAATAATATGAATCAATAATAGTTGATCTACCATTCCTTTGGATTTCCAATGACCAAAAAAATAAGCTTGTGGAAGGGTTTCTCAAGATATCTTCTTGATATGAATATTATGATTTAATAAAAATTGGTCGATACTTTTAGGGGATCCTTTAGGGGATCCCACTTGATGAGAATATTATTATTTAGAAAGAAATACTTATAGGTTTATTGTCAATGTGAATATTTTGTTTAAAAAATGGTAAATTAATGTTTAACTATTGTCTCCCTCAATGAGAATACAGTTCCTAAGGAAATCTCGATTGAACCTCCCTCCGGATCACCCTTGATGAGAATAATAAGTTTGAGGAATGTTCGAATGACCCTTCCTAGGGATCATTGTCGATCATAATACAAAACTGAGAGAAGGATTGGTCAACCCTTTCCTAGCCTCCCCCTCAACATGAATACCATACTATATTAAGGGTTGGTAAATTATTCTACAGAATCCCCTTCGATGCAAATACTATAATGGAGGAAGGATCGACTAAACATTACCTACCCTCACCACACAAATGAATACTAAGATGGAGAAAATGTCAGTTTACCCTTCGTAAGCCCCTCCATCAATGACAATACTATGTTGGAGTAAGGTTCAACCAACACTTCCCTAGCTACCCATAGACAAGAATACTATGCTCGAGGAATTGTTAGCCAAAACTTTCCTTGTCTCCCCTTTGATGAGAATACTATGCTTACAGAAGGGTTAGTTAACCGTTCCTAGGGATCCCCTTCCATGAAAATACTATGATTAAGGAAGGGTAATCCTTGAGAACCCTAAATGAGAATATTTAGCTATAGGAAGGGTTGGTTGACCCTTCATTGACCCTTGCCTTGAAAATAATATTACGGCCAAAGAAGGGTCAATAAACGCTTCCTTGGGATCCCCATTAACATGAATAATATGCTCAAGGAAGGGTTGGTTGAACCTTTCCTAAGATCCCACTCAATGAGAATCTTATGTTGGAGGAATATTTGGTCAATCCTTCACTAGAGTCCCCTGAACCAGAAATCTAATATATAAGAAGGATTGGCTAACCCTTTCCGAAATGCACCCATGATGAGAATACTATGATAGAGGGGGGTCTATTGACCCATCACAATTCTCTCCTGAATGGGAAATCTAATCTAGAGAGAAATGTTGACTTACTCTTTCTCCATCTCCCTCTTGACAAGAATAGTATTCTCGAAGAAGGGTCGATTGATCCTTCCCTAGGTTCTCCACCAACATGAATACTATACTTATGGAAGGGACAAATCACACTTCATTGAGATCCCCCTAGACAAGAATAGTATTCTATAATAAGGTTGGGTTGACCCTTCATTGAATTTCTCTCGATCTATAGGAAGGATCGACTAATCTTTCTTGATTCCCCACCTCTATGAGAATACTTAGTTGGAGGAATAGTCGAATGACACTTCACTAGGTTCCCTCATTGAGAAATTTAATATGGAGGAAGTGTTGGTCAACTCTTATTTTATATTCCCCTCAACATAAATACTATTTCTAAAGAAGGATTGTACTCCCCTTGATGAGAAATCTAATCTGGAGGAATGGTTGGTTGTCCCTTTCCTCATATCCTCCTATTTGAGAATCCTATTCTCAAGAAAGGGTCGACCATCCCATCTCAAGGATTCCCATTACTGTGAATATTGTGTTCATGGAAGGGTTACATGACCATTCTCTGGGTTCCACTCAATGTGAAATATAATCTAAAGTAAGACTAAACTAACCCTCTCTTGGGATTCCCCTCAAAATAAATACTATGCTCAAGGAAGGGTCAACCAACACTTCCCTGGGACCCCCATTGAAAGGAATAATATTCTCGATGAATGATTGATTAACCATTCCTCCAGCTTCCTCTTGATGATAATACTATGATAGAGGAAATGTGACCCTTCACCGAGTGTTAGGGACCTAACCTCCCTAACCCCTTGCGTAAGTAGAATAATATGTTTTCTACATAGTAAAGGCTGAAATTAGTAAATAAGGCCTATATAATAATGTCAACAAGTCTAATTTAAGAAGACTTAATAAAAAAATTTGCTTCTAGAAATATCTTCCTTTAGAATGTTCTTTAGAAGATAGAATTGGGATAGATATGAGTAGAAGTCATGGAAAAGTCTTGTCTTGAGAATTATTTTAAACGATATCTACTTTGTTGGAGGTTTCCCCTTGAATTAGAATGTGAATTTGGAATTCTATCAATAAAGGTATCATTTTTGGTGTTATTGTTCTCTATATTGTGATGTTCTACTAGTATTTGTTGTAATATTTATGTTTCTTCTTTATATAATACATATATTACTTTACAAGTGGTATCAAAGAACTTTCCTCTGCATAAAGTTTTGGAGTATTTTTTACTAATTAGAGACATGTACTTTTGATGTCTTTAAAGAAAAAAAATATTTTGTTCGATATGTAAAATTTGTCTTGGGTAGGCTACATGTACAAAACATAGACGTTTTCATTAGTTACTAAAACAATGTTTCACCTGGTTGGAAAACTTTGTAACTCGTGTCAGTACCCATTTAAGTAATATTGTATCCGACAATACATGTACACAACCATTACTCCCATGTACCTTCATGTATATAGGGATTCACCTAGGTCTCCTGAAACAAGATTTATATTATCCTATCAGGTGCCTAAATACTATAGTGACACTGAGAATAACATTCATGAATAATACTCTCTAGTACCTTAATAATCACGTAGCACGACTAAAGGTATGGTCAATCCTCCTTAGTTGGTTCCCTAAGATATTTGGTCATGTACTATTTCTCTACCTTGAACGTCTATCATAGAGATATAGCATGGGGAAAACCCTTTACTATAGGAACCATAAAAACCCTAACCCTTGGGAAAGGAATAAAACATACTAGCAATGGAGAGGCACTTTTCTCACACGACCCTACTGCCTACATCTAGGTTGTAAAATTCCTACATAATTTTCTTTGTTAACAATTTTAGTATCTTGTCACTGCAATGTTCTTCATTCCAGAGTATAAATCCATATGATTAAAAAGAAAAATTATAATTTTCCAATTGACACCCTTATTTGAGAACTATCCCATTGTCTTCCTCAATTTTCCCTAATCACCGTGGAATCTATCCCTTCTAATCCTTTTTTCTTTAGTAGACCCACCCAACCTTATGGACACCCTTATTTGACTCATATCCCATTGAATTACTTTCTTTTATGCACCCACTATGGTACCCCTCACTCATAACCCCCTTTTTTTTTGCGTTGACCCACCTACCCAATTTTTTCTTCTCTCGAAAGGGATCTCACCCTCAACCAATAAATAAACACCTTGCTCTTTGAAAATGAACAGAAAATGCATAACATCCAAGACTTTAATTTCAATATTTCTCCCCTCAAATATGATTGTGCTACCCTAAAATATGATACTTCTACCCTCAAATATGAACTGTGAGCTGTGAAACAATCCATAGACTCCTTCTCTGCCAAGATGAACCAATTCATGAGTCAATTCTAGGGCTCTACCTCGTATGAAAAACATTCCCACCATTAATATGTTGAATCTTACCCTTACAGATCCTTTCATTCCAATCACCCTCGTCGTGAATAGTTCCTTCCTGGAGTCGAGATGAACAAATTTGATGGCTCGGATCCGACGAGATGGGTCACTCAAATGGAACATTATTTCTCCTTTCATGGAATCATTAATGATTTTTCCAAACTTCATTGTGTTTTCCTCTATCTGGATCATGAATGCTGACAATGGTGGAAATGGCGTAAAGATTCATGCCAAGGGTATTTTTCTTGGACATTGTTTTTGGTTGATATTTAAGAATGATTTGACACTAAAACACACCATTTTGGTCATTTGATCAAGTTGAAACAATATTACATAGTGGAATACTTTATATCCACCTTTGCTTATGTTTCTTTAATAATGGAGGGCATGTCATATTCCTTCTTAATGGAATTATTTATTAGTGGCCTAAAGGATAAAATCTGATTCAATGTCCTAATGTATCACCCCCAAAATTGTTTGGAAGCTACTAAATGAACCAAGTAATCACAATAGGTTGTCTCTTCCCAAAACATAAAACCATATTTTATTCCTCTCCATAGACCCACCCATCCTTCCCTCAAGTCACTCCTCTCAAGATCCAGAAATTAACTTTCATTGAAATGGATGAATGCCAATTCAAGGGTCTTTTTTATAATTGTGATGATAAGTACTCTCCAAGGAACAAGTTTAAATAAAAAATATTTGTATGGCCATTTATGAGTATGTTTCTGATGAGGATGTTGTTTTTTTCCTGTTGAACAACTACCCCAAGAAAATGATCCAAGTTTTCCCTATGATCCTTTAGAAGTTTAACTGCTAATTTCGTTGAATTCCCTCAATGGATTCTCTTCTCCCCAAACCTTCAAGTTAACTGACTACATTAAGCATAATAAATTTGTCATCCTAGCTGACAATGGAAGGAACCATAATTTTATTCATCACTGGATTTCCCAAGAAATCAATTGCTATATTCGTGCAATAAAAAGATTCCAAACCATGATTTGTAATCGTGGTTCCATTAAATGTGGGGGATGTTGTGAAAATGTATGCCTACAAATTGGTCAGTACCACCTGAAATCTCATATGTATTTGATTGACATGGACAATTTTGACATTGTACTTCGTGTTGAATGGTTACAAAGTCTCGACCCCATCACCATGGATTTTAAGGACTTAACCATGAAATTTGACAATAGGAGGGATAGTAGTATAAGTTCCAGGCTATCACAATAGGCTCCCCTGATATCATCAGGTCCCACCTCATGGAAAATCTACTAAAAAAAGGTCATTCTAGCATTATTTCCCAGCTCCATTCCATTCAAAAAATTGACACAAACTTTGTGCATCCCAATATCAATTCTATACTCTCCCAACACCAGTATGTTTTCAACACTCCCTATCAATTCCCCCTTCCCACGACATCCATGCTCATTCCATTCCTCTAGTACCAAGAAGTATTCCTCCCAATGTTATTCTTTATCATCATCCCTTTTCCCGACAAAATGAAATTTAGAAAAGTGTTCAAGAATTTCCAGAATCAGGTGTTATCTATTCTAGTAACAACCCCTATTATTCCCCTATAGTTGTGGTACTCAAGAAACAAGGCACTTGGTGCATGTGTCTTTATTTTGACACCCTTAACAAACTCATGATCAAAGAAAAA
This sequence comes from Picea sitchensis, assembly GCA_010110895.2. NCBI lineage: Eukaryota > Viridiplantae > Streptophyta > Pinopsida > Pinales > Pinaceae > Picea > Picea sitchensis. The sequence continues at coordinate 69,638 of SNQJ01S0021734.1, read as the reverse complement.
TTTCTCATTCCTGTCATTGATGACCTTTTGGATGGATTGAATGGTTCCAAATACTTTAGAAAACTTGATCTCCATTTTGACTACAACCAGATACATATGAAAGAGGAAGACATTCCTAAGACCACATTTAGAACTCATGAGGATCACTATGTGTTCTTGGTTGTTCCCTTTGGCCTATGTAATTCCCACTCCACTTTTCAAAGTATCATGAATAATGTATTCCATCCTTTCCTCCATCAATTTGTCTTAGTTTTCTTTGATGATATTCTCATCTATAGTAAAACTTGGAAATCCCATCTCTCCCATGTGGATCAAGTTCTACATCTACTATCTAAGCACAAATATTTTCTCAAACAATATAAATTTTCTTTTTGAGCCTTTGAACTTGAGTACTTAGGTCATATTGTAGTCAAGGATGGTGTATCGGTGGATCCTCAAAAAAATGAAGATATGAAGGATTTGCCTTGCCCTAAAATGCTTAAAATATTTTCTGGTTTCCTAGGTTTACCATGATATTGTCACAAGGTTTTTTAGACTTATGGAAAAATTGCATCTCCTCTCACTACGCTCCTTAAAATTAATTATTTCATTTGGACTCCAACAACCAATCAATCCTTCCAAGCCTTGAAAGAGGCTATGTGCACAACTCTTTTCCTAACACTACCAAACTTCACCAAGAATTTTGTTTTGGAATGTGATTCTTTAGAGAAAGGATTATGGGTAGTCCTCATGCAACATGGCATACCTTTGTCTTTCACTAGGAAAACAATTATGGAGCACCATTTGGTCCAATAAGCCTATGAAAAGGAAATGTTGACTATTGATCATGCAATGGATCTCTAGCATCCTTATATATTGGGGAATACTTCCAAATTAAAATTGATCATCATAGCCTCAAGTATTTTATAAAACAAATAATTTCATCCCCATAGAAACAAAAATGGGTGACCAAGATGTATGGATATAATTATGAGATCATTTACAAGAAGGTTAAAGAAAATGTGGTTGTTGATTCTCTTTCAAGAAAATATGAAGAAGAAGGGTCCCTCTTTTCCCTCTCTTTCATTGTCTCAAATTGGCTTCAAGAAATTCAATAGGAATGGTTCCAAGATGCCAAACTTTCTATTCTGATCCAATAATTGCAATAGGATTCTCAATTTTCTCCAGGATACTCTTGTAACAATGAATAGACTCTCTATGAAGGTCGTATGTATTTAAGAAAATAATCAAACCTTAAATCCACTGTGCTATTTGAGCTTCATGCTTCACCCACATATGGGCATTCAGGGTTTACCAAAACCTATGAACATGTCTGGGAATGTGTGAAATAGGAAATCCACATCTTTGTGGCTAAATGTGATACCTGTCAATGTAATAATGGAGAAATATTCAAATCTCTAGGAACACTCCAACCTCTCTCGATTCCACCTACTATTTGGACATATTTTCTATGGACTTCAATGTTGGATTACCTAAATCAGGAATTAAGTTAGTCATCATGGTTGTAGTATATGTTCTTTCCAAATATTCTCATTTATGTTATATTCAACACTCATCCACCACATCCAAAGTGGCTCAAATTTCTATGGACGACATCTTCAAACTCCATGGCATGCCTCATTTTATTGTCTATGATCGTGATCCAACTTTCACTCTTAATTTTTGGCAAGAATGTTTCAGGATCCAAGGAACCCAATTACATATAAATACCACCTATCATCCCCATACAAATGAAAAAAATTAAGTTATCAACAAGTGATTGGAAACATATTTTCATTGTTTTGCATCTGATCAACAAACTTAGTGGGATCAATGGTTACCCCTAGATAAATGGTGGTATAACACATCCTACCATACTACCACTTGCATGACTCCCTTTGAAGTTGTTTATGGGGAAAAAAAAGAGCACCAATTCTCTCATGCATTCCAAGTGTTTCTAAGGTTCAAGGGGTCAAAAACACTCTTACAGTTAGTGTGCTCATTCTCTATACCCTCAATGCAAATTTGGCCATAACACAAAATCACAAGAATCAACAAGAAGATCAATGTCGTTCAGAATGTTAATTTTCTGAAGGGGACTAGGTGTTTCTTCATTTGAAACCTTATAAGGAAACTTCACTCAAAGATGAACATTTCCAGAAACTCGCCCCCAAGTTTTATGGTCCTTTTTATAGTACGATTTGTAATTGTACAAATACACACCACAAGATCCCCAAATCTTGCATAACAATGGAAGAAACTATCTCTATCACCTAAGTAGGATATTCAGTCATTTTAATGATGGAGGAGGTCTGCCACAAGGGAGGATTCCATGTTGACATCAAGGGATCAAATATCAAATTTAGTATCCAAACCTACCACCCCCTATCTTGATCACCGATCAATTGGTATAGGTCTTCGAAGGAAAGAGAGGTTGTAAGATACTTTGTTGTACATTCTCGGAACAAGAACACTTTGGAATATATATAATTTACCGAGATAAAGTATGAAACGTGACCTCTCTAGAAAATACACAAGTTATATTTCTATAGTTGTTTCAAATTACAAAAATAAAAAACTTTACAACAACAATAAAGGATTTGCAGAAACAACAATAATTATTGCTCTAAAAGCCCTCAATTGACCATAAAAAGTAATATTTCAACAAATAGAATATTATTCAATTGTTAGAGGTGATTTGTGAATAATTTAATCCACTTGTAAGTAGGTGTATGTAGTAAATATAAGTAGTTTAATTGGTTTTATAAAAAATTTATAACATCAACAATAATTATTGTTAGTATGCTAGATTAAGGGTTAGTAGAACACTTGAGAAATTTAGAACAACGATTTTATCAACTACTTTAACCACAAAATTGCTTCTAGATTAGTTCCCTTACCATTCTAGGGCTATGGAGTCTCAAATGAATATAAGATTGAAGTTTAATTTGTTTTAAACCAAAGAGATGAAGTCAAAACCTAAGGTGCAAGCACATTTGGGCCTTAGGTTTTAGACTTTGAAGAAAAGGTATTCAGGGTGCCAGCACATTTAGGACCTAGATGTCTATTTCGTTTCTTGTAGCTTCAAATAAATCAAAGATTAATTGTGTAGGGATAAAATCATAAAGTGATAGAACTTTAGGAATTTAGGCTTCTAAACCTAGAAAGGACATTAAACCAATTTAAAAAAAATAAAACTTTATAAGTTGAAAAAGAAGTTATCTTTCTCTCTTAAAGTTTAAACAAAACAATAATTCTTGCAACAAAATAGCAATGTCACCATTTACATCAACAATATACCATATAATTGCATACAATTACTTACTTCATTCAAGAAACCAAGAAAATTTAACCCTAATTACATAAATATCCATCAAAAATCATAAAAACATTCACATGAGACCTCCTTTAATCATAGCACATGAGAGAGAAAGACCAAAAACCCCAAAAAGGCCAAACATTTTAGAATTATTCCTCCATAATGGTGAGGAATTTTTTTGATCGATAGAAATATAGAACTAGCCTCCTTATATGAGTCTAGCATAGCACATTTGTCCACATAACATAACAGTTGTTCATGAAACATTTGGTTGATCCCTCATTTTACTCTTACAAAATGCTACAATGAAAAGTACATAATGAAAAATGCCACATGTGTGAGACGTCAATCCCTCTTTGATAAGTGGGAGACCTATTAAGGTCATGTGTCACCAATCTAGATTGAGTTGGGGGAAATTAATGTCTCTCCTCACTCAAATTCATGCCAACCATCATTATCACCCCGAGTATCCTCCAAACCCTAGATCCATCAAACCCTAAAAGATGGCATCATCAACAAAACAAGGGAAGAATCCAAGATCTAGGTGTTGTGTCAAGGCTAAAGGGAGTTTTTTCTTGTCTCTAAAAAGGTATCTAGTTGTCTACTACTGCAACATCCTTGATCCAGTTGATGAATAAGATCTAGGGTACTCTTCCCATCCTAAGGGCTTCCATTCCACTTGCATTCCATCATGATTGAATATCCTCAAACCAAGCCCAATTATCCATCGTCCAAGGTTCAAAGCATGTGATAGTTAATCTATGAACATGGTGAGTCACTGGATGACCCACTACTCTCCATCACATGTGCCAAGTGTTGGAACCTCCATTTTTGGAGAATATTTGACCTTGCGGAAATAACACAGTTTTGTGGTAGTTAGAGTGTGTTGCGAAACAAAACAAAATACTAGTAGAGAAATTAAGTAGCGAAAAGAGATAGAGAAGAGTGTCAACGAGGAATGCAGTTGTCGACCAGCTGGAAGGAACAATAGAATGTGATAGAACCTTCTAGTGGAAACCAATAAGGTGCGCAATAAAGAAACTATAACGGATTAATCAAAATCCCCACAAAAATATATAAGACAAAGACTTATGAAATAGGACAAGATTGATGTTAAGGATGTGATCGTTGTGGTTGTTTTTGTTGTTTTTATTTTTATTTTTTATATTATTGTTGTTGATGATGTAAAAGTGCATAATTATGATCTATCTCAACCTTGATTGTGATATCTATAATTTCATCAGTAACAGGTCGATATTTAGTTATGTTCTCCAAGGTTATGACAAAACTCATCATGAATTGTAGTTATATAACTTATTCTCATCTAATTTTCGACTATTGTATAATTTTTTTGGATCTTTGAGTAATGAATATATGAGAAATGTTATCCAGGGCTTAAAATTTGTTTTATTGTGTGTGAATTCTAAGATCTTTATTTGTGCGACTGCTATCTTTGTTTATTTACTTGTTTAGTTAATGCTTGGGAATACTCGGGAGGTTATGTGTTGCAATATTAAGTATGGTTTGGTTAAGTTTCTCCTGCCACTACATTCTTGATCTAAAAATGAAGAAGACTTGAAATCTTGAAATTAATTGCAAGTAAATTTTATGTGTTAAAAGCAAATGGATCAACTTTGCGACACATAACTTAAAGGATTACTCATGCAAGATACAAATAAACAATATCATAATCAATGAACATAAGCACATAAACACAACAATTGATAAAGGAGTTCACCCCTCTCTTGGGCTACATCTCCTAGTCCAGCTTCCAATGGATCATTATTATTAATTGCTCAAAGTGCTCAAAAACATGCCTTACAATGCTCAAACTGACTAACAGACTGCTCCAATGGCTTCAGAGCGTCCAAAAACCCCTAGCTGGGCTTTTTCAGCACCTCAATTGGTCGAAAAACGAAGAAGTTAGGCCTCCTGGAAGTCCCCCCTTCAAGCTTATTGTCTTTGCATCTACAAAACGCACCCTTGTCACATGAACCTAGCACACACGCAATTTAAAGTGTAAAAACCCAGCACCAGGCGCAACCACGCCAACGGTGCGAACTATAGGACGGTTATGGGTGCGCTAGCCCCTAACCGCCTAACACCTGGGCACATGAGGTTCCATACGACCTCGAGCTAGTGAAAAAGAGGGCTAACCGTTTGAAACCAAATGGAGCAATGACACATGTCGGGTCGTTTTACAACCGTTCAAACCATTTTTAAAAACCCACGCACATTTCTGTGTAGCAACAGGGCCATATGGCATACAATAGAACCGCGACTTTATATTTGAAAGCCCCGCGCGATATATATATATGGTCACATATAACAAATAATATGACCACGGGTCGGGGCTAAGCCCCGACCCGACCCCCCGCCAAACATTACAATATGCAAATTCAAATACATAATAACTCGCATACATAACAAGGTGTAACTGGTGGTCTGTTGGTCGGGTGGACTTTGTGAAGGCTCTATACGGTGGGGAGGTCTGGGGGTCGAACCCCATGGACTCCAATATATTATAACAAACAAACCAACAGCCAATACTGGGGTGCCACGTGACAACCCATGACTGGGCCACGTGGCACCCAATCACTTGTCCAAACGATGCCATGTGTCGCATTCCGATTCGACCAACTGTCAGCCACATCACCTCTGCCACATCATCGTATGGACATACGACCCTACCACGTCAGCCTATATGGACTGTACAGTCAGCGTCCCCTTTTTTTACCTGTTTGACATTCCAAACATATTGTGATATATCTCGCTCCCGACGTCTGTTTGAGACGAAATGAGTTGCATTGGGTTCACAACAACGAGGTCTATGCTCTCGTCCGGTTTGAAGCGATTCCGAGCACTTTGAATTTTTGAGCAAAATTTGATCCCCTGATCACACCTCCCCATTGGGAAGCTTTTGGACCTCCAAAAGACTATATTCAGTCTATG
>SNQJ01S0021734.1:21289-32978 GCA_010110895.2 Picea sitchensis | reverse complement strand
TAGCAGTGAAGAGGATTTTCAGATATCTCAAAGGAACAAAAGAGTTTGGATTATGGTATCCAAAAGGAAAGGATCTATCACTTATTGCCTACACAGATGCAGATTGGGAAGGTTGCATTGATGACCGACGAAACACCAGTGGAGCAATGTTCTACTTGGGTGAGTGTTTAGTATCTTGGCTAAGAAAGATACAATCAACAATATCCTTATCTATAGCTGAGGCATAGTATATTGCAGTAGCACCATGTTGTACACAGTTTCTATGGATGAAACAAACTTTGACAGATATACAGGTTGATTATGATGAGCCCATTCCAATATATTGTGATAATACAAGTGCCATTAATATCTGAAGGAACTCGGTGATGCACACCAAGACGAAACAAATTCCAATCAATTATCACCTTCTACGAGAACAGGTTGCAGAGAAGAATATCAGAGTTGAATATGTGGGAACAAAAGAACAAGTGGCATACATCTTTACAAAACCACTTCCACGAGAATCCGTTGAGCATCTTTTCCAGAGACTAGGAGTAATTTCTACTCCAGCATGAATGTTTTTGAATGCTTATCGTATATGTCTTAGATGTACATGAGGAAGCAACATAAATAGGACAAAGGGGGAGAGATTTATCAGATGAAAAGGTAAATTATTTGAGAGAGAGAACAAAGGCATGTTTCCAAGGGGAGTGTTTGTCATGAGTGAAGAATGAGTGATATGAGTTTAGAGTGATACCCTTTGTCAAAGGGGGGGACATTATTCATATGAAGGGAGAGAGAGTAATTAGAGGCTTATAAACACAAAGAAAAATCAAAGGCATGTAGACAGGGGGAGCAACTCCAAGGAGAGTGCAGTCAAGGGGAGAAACCCCAAGGGAGATATCATTTTTAATTGATATCAAAGGGGGAGAGATAGAAACATTGATGAGGATTTTAAGCGTGAATGTTATCATGACTAATTGTTTCCATCAATGTCGGTGTTGCCATCAATTCCAAAGGGGGAGATTGTCAGACAGCTGGCTTAGGTTGATGGATTGTTTGTTGTTATTGATGTCAACCATTGGAGAGTGATATTGTATATTGATGTCAACCCTTAGTGATTGATTTCAACCCTTGGAGAAAGTCTGGTAGAAAATTCCAGTAGAACAAAGGTTTGGGTAATGCACCCAAGGTCGTTTCATGTATACTGGTATGAGTTTTGATATATTTGCAGGTAATACTATTCTATATGGATATTACATGTCATGCCATTTCCAGTGGTATGTGGAACGTCACATAATTCCTCACGGTTAGAGAGTTATGGCCATGTGAAGTTGGAGAACCCTCGTGAGTCATCTAGAAGCCCCAAAATGTCAAATTATTCCAAGTGGTTTAAGCGATTTTTAGAAGGAAAATAATAAAGTGAAGTGATGAGTGTACTATAATTCAAAGTGAATACAAAAGAAATTATTTAAATAGTAAATTTAATGGATAAATTACTAGGTTGACAAGTGGTTAGCTCTAAAATAAGGAAAGTGGTTTAAGATGGTTAGAACGTAACCCCTTGAGGTAAAGTGAAGTGATGAGTTTACTATAAGTCAAAGTGGATACAAAATTTATTATTTAAATAATACATTTAATGGATAAATTACTAATTGGACAAGTGGTTAGAAGTTGTTTAACCCTAAAATAAGGAAAGCGGGTTAAGATGGTTATAAGGTAACCCCTTGAGGAAGCTCATTGAAAGTATAAATAGGAGGTAAGGCACTCTCATTTTATATCACACTGGATAATATTGAATATCTATAGGTGACTGAGGTAACCAAAGGATATCTAAGTTCAATTTCAAAGAGAAGGTTAAGTAAAGAAGGCCAAAATTCAAGGGAGGATAAATTCTTTTGATGATGCTTTCTAAGGTATGTTGTTTACAGGTCATCTCACCATTTTCGTAATAATTTTTTTTCTAGAATGATTCAGACCATGAAATTGATAGGCCATTGAGAAAAATGGTCTTGTGAGACTAAATAAAAGTTTGATGAAAATGCTAGTCTCTTATTGTTCAATTTAAGGAAGGTTTGCAGGTATGTGATCATATAAACCGGGTCTATTACAAAGTTACATATAATATTTGGATGATCAAATTGATGAGGGCTTTTGTTTGAGGTACATGTTGGGTACATGGTTGAGACAAGTAGTTGATGATTTGGCACATACATGAGGTGTATAGTTGATAATGTTGGTACATATTGATGATTCATAGTTGATGAGTAGTTGACACATGATTGGTACATACTTGGTACATGGTTGGAGTCACTTGTTAGTAGTATTATTGACACATGGTTTATGGATGATGTAGCATACTTGTATTGGTATATTATTAGAAGTACATATTGATCTTGGTGATGATTATGAGTTTTTTTGTTATGCTTGGTTGATGCACATCTTTGAGAGTTTTCTTGGTGATTGATCTTGGTGAGTAGATCTGATTTGGTTGATAAGATTGATGAGATGGGTTGTTGTGATAGGTTGTTGTGACATGTTATTTGTACAGGTTTCATGCATGGTTGATGCACTTTTTCATGGTACATGTTGAGGTACAGGTTGGTGCATGGTTGATGCACTTATTTATGGCACAAGTTGATAATAGGTTGAGGTACAAGTTGATGCATGGTTCAGGATATTGGTACAAGTTGTTTGGTGTAGGTTGATTGGTACATGTTTACAACATTATATATCATAGTGATAGTGTGACAGTGGTTCCATAATTATACTTCTACTTGAGGGTCGTTGGACTGAGAAAGGACAGTTGGGTGTAGCCACCTTCCGTTTGTAGCCGAAGATCATAGGGGGTTGTAGCCTCGTTCTGGTTGTAGCCAAAGAATTGGGGAGTTGGAGCCTCCCTCAGGTTATAGCCTAAGAAAATAGGGGGTTGGAGCTTCCTTCTAGTTGAAACTAGATAATAAAGGAATTTGGTGCTTCCAATGAATGTAATTCTTCAAGACATATAAGAAAAATCATTCTTTGTTTTTCTCTCGCTTTGGGTTTCCACGTAAAAACATTGGTGTACTGTGTATGTGTATGATTGTTCATTTGTTCATTGTTTATTTACTCTACAAATATTGGATGATAATGATACATTGATATAACACTTGCATTATATGGCTAAAAAGGATTATATTTCTATATTTCTGATTCACTCGCCCTCTCAGTAATCCAACAATTGGTATCAGACTCAATTCCTTTAGGAAACAATTTAACCATTGGAAGGATGTCATGGATTATTCTGAGAATGGAGTATCAATTTTTAATGATCAAAACAGTTTTAAGTATGAGAGGTGGAGCATAAGGACGAAATCATTTTTATAGGCACAGGGACATTATATTTGGCTATCGTTGTTACAGGATATGATAGTTCAAAAAGTGAAAAGACTGCAACCAAGAAGGAATTGAAGAAGAATAACAAAATAGCAATGGACTTCATCTGGGAAGGATTACCTAATCTGGTAAGAGAAAAGGTTGGTAAATTTTCATCATCAAAAGGACTTTGGCATAAGTTACATGACATATATTCTTCACCCATCGCAGATTCTAAAAATGTCAAAGAAGATGCAGATAGAAATCAAGAAGAATTATGTTCACCATATCAAACATATTCAGAAGATGAAGAGTACATAATCACCAATGGTATGTTTTTTTGCTTTTATTGTGAAAAACGTGGACATATTGAAATAGATTGCCATCAAGGAAATGAGATAAACAAAAAAATTGAAAAAGAAGACAATTATGAGGCAGAATTGATTAGTTCTTTAGATGAACTAAGAGAAGAAAACAAGTCACTCAAGAAAGAATTGATGAAACAAGAGGAAAGTTTCCACATTTTTTAAGAATCCCAACAGGTCATAGAGAAGTTAAGAACTCAGCTAGAAGAAGCCAGAAAGATAGAAGAAAATATTGAATATCAAAAGAAGTGTTTGGAAGCCAACATAGCATGATGCAGGAGCATCCCTCACACCAAGCAATCCAGCGCAGAAGACAAAGGACAACTGGGCAGACCCAGCCAAATTTTTGAAATTTCCCTTGAAGTTGATGCGCCAAATATAAATGAGATCATTTAATGAAGGCGCCTTGGTATAATGTAATTAGACCTTGAGTGGCCCACTCTCGTCTGAAGTAGATTGAGGCATTTATAGTAGTTAATGCAGGTAGATAGGATTTTTAATTCTAGATTAGACAATTTTAGAATAAAAGAGGGAAACGGGATATAGACACCCTCATTGTGCATTGTAACATAATTCTAAGCATTGAGAAGAGAAGCAGAGAGCTATGTAGAAACACCCTTGTACAATTATTTGGATTAATAGAAGAAGTTGATTCAAATCCATGGTTTTGTGTTTGTTCTCTGTGTATGTGTGTTGAATGCTATGCTCATGAGTATTTACTTACTGTTATGCATTTGTTGTTATGCTGTGTATATTATTTCATGTGTTGTGATTGAAGTCTGAAAGGAGGTAGAAGAAATGAGTTTCAATTGTTTCTCTATCTGAGCAAGGATTCCTGCAAGGAGTGTAGTTGAAGTCGTCTGCAAGGAGTGCGTTGACAGAAGGCTCAGATAGTTTAACTCTTTTTCTCAGAAGTGAGATTGGGTTATACGAGCCATGCAAGGAGTGCGCAGGCTAAGGAAAGTCTCAGTTGTGAATCTAAGAGAAGTATTGAAGGACTGTTGCTGCAGGTGTGCGCAGAGTCGAAAGAACTCAACACTTGGAGGTGTTTGAGAACTGCCACAAGGAGTGCATGCAAGGACCCTCTTTGAGGTTGAAAGTGTGAGAAAGCTCAGGAGGGATAAGGCTTTCAAGCTTGTCGAAGAGAAGCACAGAGCGTTTGTGCCGTGGAGTGTTTGAACAGGCACTGCAAAGTTATGCGCAGGAGGACCATTTTTCACAGAGGAATACTGGGTTCACCCGTAGAAGACATCCAAGAGGAAGAGATCGACGGTTAGGATCTTGTGGAGAATATTTGAAAAGTCTCGTCAGTCGTTGGATCTGCCAAAGAAGCAAGGAGGTTACGACCGTGTTCGGAGTTCAATCTCTAGAGGGGTCATGAGTCGTTGGATCGTTGATCAGTTACCCGTCAGCCGTCTGATCTGACAGGAGTTGCACAGGGTTTAAACCCTCGTAAGTAGAGTAAGAACTCCAAGAGGCGTCAGGAGTCGGGAAATTGGAGTTCTTGAGGTCGTGAGAGTAGGGAAATTAGAAGTATTGAAATCTCTATGAGTTCAGAGCTTTCCATCTGTTGGGACAGGTGGAAGGGATCGAGAGTCCATCGGCATTCCGGAGATTCAGAAGACAAGAATCCGTGACTATTTGAATACTGAAACAACGGAAGGATCACAGCCGGAGTATCTCAGGGAGGACACGTGTCCTATGGTCATCTAGATTGGGGATGTCGTCATCGAGGTTCAGGTAAGTGAGTGTTCATAGTCTTGTAAAGTCTCGAAACAACAAGGACTGATCTGAAACGTCCATTCATTTGGGACGCGTGTCAGAGATATGAAGGGAGTCGAAGTTTGGAATTTCGCGAGTCCTAGGGACGAGGCGTCCAGGACATCAGAAATCACAAAATCCTGAGAGTTAACCAGGACAATCCATGAGGGGAGGACGCGTGGAAGCAATCAGAGCCATCGGTAAAAGTCCCGACAAGGAAGTCGTCTATCGGTGTTTGGGTCACCGGGATATCGGGGATCCTGGTGACAAGGTGTTTATGCATTTTGGAATCGCGAAGTCCGAAACCACGACCAGGAGGAAGGTGCCACCATGGGGCCAGTTGTCAGCAAACCGGAGAGTCAGGATTTGAGGAATCGGGAATCCCGTGGAAAGTGTTTTTCAGCATTTGAAACCCCGTATCCCCGACGAGGGATGAGACTGTGGTCATGGGGATAACGGTGATATGGACCAAAGCCCATAGCCAGGCGGGATAACACGTAAAGAGCGCGTCGGGATTCAGGGGATCGCGAATCCTAAGGACGATTGAATTTTGGCATTAGAAACCCCGTATCCCCGATGAGGAATGTGACTGCGGTCATATAAGGGGAGGTCATGTGGACCAAGAGCTTAGACTTGAGGGCTAACGGGAATTTAATTGCACTGGGATTTTGAAGTTAGAAACCCCGACGAGAAGGAATATAAGGCTGCGGTCTTATGGAAAGTGGTCGCGTGGACTAAAGGCTTAGCCCGGGAGGCTAAGGCAACAGGGGAGCGTATCGGGGATCGGTAAAGAAAGTTGTTTGGACATCACAAGTGCCAAAATTATGATAGGAGGAACCCCGATAACAAAAGGCCAATGTTGATTTAAAAGAAAGAGAGACCCCGTGAGAGAGTTGTTGTGGGTGAAAATTTCCCGATAGGGAAATAGAAGAAACTTTTAGTTTTTCAGGCCGAAGAAGGAGGAAGGATCCTGTGAGCAGACATGCCTAGCGGGTGCGCCTGCGTCAAGTGGTATTAGAGCTTAGAAAAGATTATTTTCTTTCTGTAGCAGGGAGAAAGAGAATTCACCATCCCGCCAAGGAGAAGGGATAGACAATCACCCGATCTAGAGGAGGAGAGGGAGATGCCCAGAGGAAGGGGTAGGCAAGTGCAGAATCCAGAAGTGGAAAGAGAACTGCATAACTTACGCACTATGATTGTGGACATGGATATAAGACAAAGGCACAAATCTGATGTAGGATATATCAGTGAGTCCGAAAATGAAGATGATGTTGGACATGGAGAAGAAGAAATCCTAGCAGAAGATGCAGCAAATGAGCACTTACTCAAAGTTGTTGCAAGAATGGGTGCAAAGGTGAAAATGGACAGTCCAGTTTATGAGGGAAATCTGGATGTAGAAGAGCTTCTAGACTGGATTAGAGCTCTAGACACCTATTTTGACTATGAAGATATCAAAGAGGATAAGACGGTCAGGCATTCCGTCACGAGATTGAAAGGACATGAAGCCTTGTGGTGGGATGAACTACAAGCTGACAGGCATTGCCAAGGCAAGCAGAAAATTAAGAGCTGGGATAGGATGATTGCAAAGATGAAGGAAAAATTTATTCCTAAGGACTATCAAATTTCTCTATTCAGGAGAATGCAGAACCTGAGACAGAATCTAATGACAGTGAAGGAATATACTGAGTAATTTTACAGGTTGAATATCAGGGCAGGTCATCGTGAAAGTAATGATGAAAAAGTGGCCAGGTATATGAATGGCCTGAGATATGAGATTCAAGATTAAATGAGCATGGAAACCATCCGAACGGTAGAGGATGCTTATCAAATGGATTTGAAGGCAGAAGAGAAGCTGAGCTGAAAGCAAACTCAAAGAGGACGAGGTAGAAGTCATCCCAGGGGAAAATCAATTTCCCAGGAAAGAACCCAGAAGCCCAGGAATGACTGGAATAAACCTCAGACTCGGACAGAGAGAGGTGGAAGCTCACAGCGAGGGAAATACTCAGAACAAAGAGAACAACATACTGAGAAGAGGGGAGGATATTTTGATAATAATAGTTTTCCTCGTACCAGGGGTAGAGGAAGAGGAAGAGGTGGAGTAATCACATGCTTCACATGTGGAAAAAATGGGCACAAGTCATTCGAGTGTCGAGAGAAAAAGAAATATGAAGGAGAAACTCACATCGTCGAGGCACAGAGGCGAGATGTTGAGGCAGAAGATGTTGAAGGCGAAAGATCGCTAATGATGTGAAAAGTCCTTTTAACACCAGAGAAATAAGTGGAAAGTTCAGTCCAAAGGACTAGACTTTTCAGAACATCTTGCAAGACCAAGGGTTGGGCATGCAAGGTCATTGTGGATAGCAGTAGAAGTGATAATCTCGTTTCAACCGAGATGGTAGAAAAGTTGGAGCTGGAGACAACTGATCATCCAAGTCCATATAAATTTTTGTGGCTACAAAAAGGACATCAGGTAAATGTCACCAAACAGTGTTTAGTTGAATTTAAGATAGGAGGATATACTGATAAAATCTTGTGTGATGTTATTCCTATGGATGTTTGTCATCTATTTCTGGGTAGACCATGGCAATATGATAGAAATGTGATTCATGATGGGAGGATGAACACATACACCTTGGAGAAGAATGGGATCACACACATGTTTCTTCTGATAAAGGATAAAGAGGTGAAGCTGGAAGTAAGAAACACATTACTTCTCATGAGTGGGAAGGAACTCCTTACTGAGGTTAAGAAGAAGGAGGATCCGCAGTTCATTGTGGTCAGAAAACCGAAGATTGTTCTGACTAGCACAAGAGTGGATGATTTGTTAGAAGAAGTTCAGGAACTGCTGGAAGAGTTCATTGATATAGTAGTGGATGAATTACCTCGTTCGTTGCCACTGATGAGAAGTGTGAGTCATCATATCAATCTCATACCAGGAGCCAGTTTACCAAACAAATCCGCGTACAGATTGACGCCACAGGAGAATGAAGAAGTTAAAAGACAAGTCCAGGAGTTGTTGGAAAAAGGTTTGGTCAGGGAAATCTTGAGTCTGTGTGTTGTTCCGACAATACTCAGTCCGAAGAAAGACGGAGGCTGGAGGATGTGCACTGATTCAGGAGCCATTAACAAGATAACCATCAGGTACAGATTTCCATTACCAAGAATGGATGATTTGATGGATTGCTTAAGTGGAGCAATTTTTTTTTCAAAGATAGATTTGAAGAGTGGATATCCTTAGATTCACATGAGAGAAGGTGATGAATGGAAGACAGCCTTCAAAACCAACGAAAGTTTTACTGAATGGCTTGTTATGCCGTTTGGATTAACAAATACGTCAAGTACCTTTATGACGTTGATGAATGAAGTCCTGAAGGATTTCATCGGAAAATTTGTTATCGTATATCTGGATGATATATTGATTTTCAGTCAAACGGAAGCTAAACATATGAAGCATTTAGCCATTGTGATGAGGAGATTATAGCAAGAGAAGTTGTTGATAAACATAAAGAAGTCCTCATTCATGAAGACATAACTCATTTATTTGGGATTTGTTATTTCAGCAAATGAGTTGAAGATGGATCCAGATAAGGTGGAGGTAATCAAGAATTGTCCATCACCGAGGAACATATTTGAGGTGAGACGTTTTCACGGATTGGCTAGTTTCTACCGAAAATTCATCAGGAATTTCAGTGGAATTAGCACAACAATGATGGATACAGTGAAGAAAAGACACAAATATTTTCACTGGACTGAAGAGGCTGAGAAGAGTTTCAATTTGTTGAACGGAAGATTACAGAACAACCAATTTTGGTGTTGCCGGATTTTCAAAAGACATTTCACGTAAAATGTGATGCAAGCGGGTTTTCAATAGGAGCAGTCTTAAGTCTAGATGATAGACCAATTGCATATTTCAGGGAGAAGTTGAATGAAGCGAAGGTTAAATATTCCACATATGATAAGGAATTTTATGCCATCATCCAGGCATTGAAGAAATGGAGGCACTATTTGATTCCGAAGGAATTTGTTTTATATAGTTATAACCAATCATTGCAGTTTGTGACTCAATAGGAAAAGTTGAATCAGAGGCATGTTAAATGGGTTGAATACATGCAGAATTTTTCTTTTGTGATAAAACATATTTATGGTACTGCTAACAAAGTTGTTGATGCTTTGAGCAGGAAGTGTTTGCTGTTGCAGGAGTTCAAAGTCAAGACGTTAGGTTTTGATGATCTCAGAGACATGTACGCAGATGATCCAGACTTTAATAAAGCATATGAAGCGGCTGAGAATCCAGTTCTCAGAGATAGCAGCAAATGGGCCGAATACATGATCCAGGAAGGGTTGTTGTTTAAGGTCAATCAGCTATGAATTCCGAATTATTCCATGAGGGAGAATCTGTTGAAGGAGGAACATAGTGGAGGGTTGGTCGAACACTTCGGTCATGATAAGACACTCGCGAAGCTGAGTGAGTCATACTTTTGGCCAGGGATGTGAGAAGAGGTCAAGAGGTTTGTGGACAGATGCAAAATTTTCCAGCATTCAAAGGGAAGGAAGCAGAATCTGGGTTTTTATCAACCATTTCCCATACCTGAGAAGCCGTGGGATGAAATTAGCATGGATTTCATATTGGGATTTCCAAGGCCACAAAGAGGATTTGATTCAATCTTTGTGGTAGTGGATAGATTTTCCAACATGGCACATGTTATCCCATGTCAGAAAACCAATGACGCGACGCACTTCGCAAATCTGTTTTTCAAAGAAGTCGTTCGACTTCACGGCTTACCAAGGAGTATTGTTTTGGATAGAGATACAAAGTTCTTAGGGAACTTTTGGAGGACATTATCGAAGAAGATGGGGACTAACTTGTTGTTTAGTTCAGCTTATCATCCTCAGATAGATGGACAAACAGAAGTGGTGAACAAAAGTTTGGGAGACTTGCTGAGGAGCCTAGTGGCGGAGCACCACAACAGTTGGGACAATACATTTCCACATGCAGAGTTTGTGTATAACGACTCAGTGAATCCGAGCACAGGCCAGAGTCCGTTCTAGATTGTATATGGCATGCATTCGAGAGGAGTTTATGAATTGAGAGATTCAGAACAAACTGCTACTAGGAGCGCTAGTGCAAAAGAATTCGCGTAGGCGATGAAAGAACTTCACATCCGGGTGAAGGAGCGATTGCAGAATTCAAGTCAGGAGTATAAGCGGAGAGAAGATCAGCATTGAAGACAACTCCAATTTAAGGTTGGTGACTTGATTCTAGCGCACTTGAGAAGAGAAAGGTTCCCGAGAGGAACATACAATAAATTGAAAATGAAGAAAATCGGACCATGTAAGGTCTTGAAGAAAATTGGAGAGAATGCTTATGAAATTGAATTACCCGATGGGATCAGAATTTCTCCAATATTCAATGTCTCAGATTTATACCCATATAAACTTGAGGAAGAAGGAAAAAGTGATAAACAGTCATAGGTTCAGTGGCAGAAGCAGATGCCGGTTGCAGAGAAGCCACAGATGGAGCATATACTGGATAAACGAGTGGGTAAGAAGACCAGAAGGAAAGAATATTTTGAATATTTGGTCAAGTGGAAGGGCCATCCAGTTGAAGATGCTAGCTGGGAAAATGAAGCAGAGATTCTGAAGCATGGACAGACCGTGCAAGATCTCATGGACAGGAGCCCATGAATGTTTTCAAGCGAGGGAGTATGATGTAGGAGCATCCCTCACACCAAGCGAGCCAACGCGGAATACAAAGGATAGCTAGGCAGACCCAACCAAATTTTTGAAATTTCCCTTGAAGTTGATGCACCAAATATAAATGAGATCATTTAATGAAGGCACCTTGGTATAATGTAATCAGACCTTGAGCACCCTGCTCTCGTCTGAAGTAGATGGAGGCATTTATAGTAGTTAATGCGGGTAGATAGGATTTTTAATTCTAGATTAGACAGTTTTAGAAGAAAAGAGGGAAACGGGATATAGACACCCTCATTGTGGATTGTAACATAATTCCAAGCATTGAGAAGAGAAGCAGAGATATGTGTAGAAACACCCTTGTAGAGTTATTTGGATTAATAGAAGAAGTTGATTCAAATCCATGGTTTTGTGTTTGTTCTCTGTGTATGTGTGTTTAATGTTATGCTCATGAGTATTTACTTCCTGTTATGCATTTGTTGTTATTCTATGTATATGATTTCATGTGTTGGGAGTGAAGTCTGAAAGGAAGTAGA
>SNQJ01S0021734.1:0-21279 GCA_010110895.2 Picea sitchensis | reverse complement strand
TGTTTGTCTGTCATCCTGTAGGACAGGCCAACAATCCTTTGTACATACATGCCATCTTTATTGCTGTACTTGCCATCAATGACAAGTATATGCTACCTGTTAATCATTTCCAACAAAGAGTTTCAATTTGTTGAACGGAAGATTATAGAACAACCAATTTTGGTGTTGCCGGATTTTGAAAATACATTTCAGGTAAAATGTGATGCAAGCGGGTTTTCAATAGGAGCAGTCTTAAGTCTAGATGATAGACCAATTGCATATTTCAGGGAGAAGTTGAATGAAGCGAAGGTTAAGTATTCCACATATGATAAGGAATTTTATGCCATCATCCAGGCATTGAAGAAATGGAGGCACTATTTGATTCCGAAGGAATTTGTTTTATATAGTTATAACCATGCATTGCAGTTTGTGACTCAATAGGAAAAGTTGAATAAGAGGCATGTTAAATGGGTTGAATACATGCACAATTTTTCTTTTGTGATAAAACATATTTATGGTACTGCTAACAAAGTTGTTGATGCTTTGAGTAGGAAGTGTTTGTTGTTGCAGGAGTTCAAAGTCAAGACGTTAGGTTTTGATGATCTCAGAGACATGTACGCAGATGATCCAGACTTTAAGGAAGCATATGAAGCGGCTGAGAATCTAGTTCTCAGAGATAGCAGCAAATGGGACGAATACATGATCCAGGAAGGGTTGTTGTTTAAGGTCAATCAGCTATGAATTCCGAATTATTCCATGAGGGAGAATCTGCTGAAGGAGGAACATAGTGGAGGGTTGGTCGAACACTTCGGTCATGATAAGACACTCGCGAAGCTGAGTGAGTCATACTTTTGGCCAGGGATGTCAGCAGAGGTCAAGAGGTTTGTGGACAGATGCAGAATTTGCCAGCATTCAAAGGGAAGGAAGCAGAATGTGGGTTTTTATCAACCATTTCCCATACCTGAGAAGCCATGGGATGAAATTAGCATGGATTTCATATTGGGATTTCCAAGGCCACAAAGAGGATTTGATTCAATCTTTGTGGTAGTGGATAGATTTTCCAACATGGCAAATTTTATCCCATGTCAGAAAACCAATGACGCGATGCACATCGCAAATCTGTTTTTCAAAGAAGTCGTTCGACTTCACGGCTTACCAAGGAGTATTGTTTTGGATAGAGATACAAAGTTCTTAGGGAACTTTTGGAGGACATTATGGAAGAATATGGGGACTAACTTGTTGTTTAGTTCAGCTTATCATCCTCATATAGATAGACAAACAGAAGTGGTGAACAAAAGTTTGGGAGACTTGCTGAGGAGCCTGGTGGCGGAGCACCACAACAGTTGGGACAATACATTTCCACATGCAGAGTTTGCGTATAACGACTCAGTGAATCCGAGCACAGGACAGAGTCCATTCTAGATTGTATATGGCATGCATCCGAGAGGATTTTCTGAATTGAGAGATTCAGAACAGACTGCTACTAGGAGCGCTAGTGCAAAAGAATTCGTGTAGGCGATGAAAGAACTTCACATCCGGGTGAAGGAGCGATTGCAGAATTCAAGTCAGGAGTATAAGCGGAGAGAAGATCAGCATCGAAGACAACTACAATTTGAGGTTGGTGACTTGATTCTAGCGCACTTGAGAAGAGAAAGGTTCCCGAGAGGAACATACAATAAATTGAAAATGAAGAAAATCGGGCCATGTAAGGTCTTGAAGAAAATTGGAGAGAATGATTATGAAATTGAATTACCCTATGGGATCGAAATTTCTCCGATATTCAATGTCTCAGATTTATACCCATATAAACTTGAGGAAGAAGGAAAAAGTGATAAACAGTCATAGGTTCAGTGGCAGAAGCAGATGCCAGTTGCAGAGAAGCCATAGATGGAGCATATATTGGATAAACAAGTGGGTAAGAAGACCAGAAGGAAAGAATATTTTGAATATTTGGTCAAGTGGAAGGGCCATCCAGTTGAAGATGCTAGATGGGAAAATGAAGCAGAGATTTTGAAGCATGGACAGACCGTGCAAGAGCTCATGGACAGGAGCCCATGAATGTTTTCAAGTGAGGGAGTATGATGTAGGAGCATCCCTCACACCAAGCGAGCCAACGCGGAATACAAAGGATAGCTAGGCAGACCCAACCAAAATTTTGAAATTTCCCTTGAAGTTGATGCGCCAAATATAAATGAGATCATTTAATGAAGGCACCTTGGTATAATGTAATCAGACCTTGAGCACCCCGCTCTCGTCTGAAGTAGATGGAGGCATTTATAGTAGTTAATGCTGGTAGATAGGATTTTTAATTCTAGATTAGACAGTTTTAGAAGAAAAGAGGGAAACGAGATATAGACACCCTCATTGTGCATTGTAACATAATTCCAAGCATTGACAAGAGAAGCAGAGAGATGTGTAGAAACACCCTTGTACAGTTATTTGGATTAATAGAAGAAGTTGATTCAAATCCATGGTTTTGTGTTTGTTCTCTGTGTATGTGTGTTGAATGTTATGCTCATGAGTATTTACTTCCTCTTATGCATTTGTTGTTATGCTATGTATATGATTTCATGTGTTGGGAGTGAAGTCTGAAAGGAAGTAGAAGAAATGAGTTTCAATTGTTTCTCTATCTGAGCAAGGATTCCTGCAAGGAGTGCAGTTGAAGTCATCCGCAAGGAGTGCGTTGACAGAAGGCTCAGATAGTTTAACTCTTGTTCTCAGAAGTAAGATTGGGTTATACGAGCCGTGCAAGGATGCGCAGGCTAAGGAAAGTCTCAGTTGTGAATCTGAGCGAAGTATTGAAGGACTTTTGTTGCAGGTGTGCACAGAGTCGAAAGAACTCAACACTTGGAGGTGTTTGAGAACTGTCGCAAGGAGTGAGTGGAAGGACCCTCTTTGAGGTTGAAAGTGTGAGAAAGCTCAAAAGGGATAAGGCTTTCAAGCTCGTTGAAAATAATCACAGAGAGTCTATGTCGTGGAGTGTTTGAACAGGCGCTACAAAGTTACGCGCAGGAGGACCATTTTTCACAGAGGAATACTGGGTTCACTCGTAGAAGACATCCAAGAGGAAGAGATCGACGGTTAGGATCTTGTGGAGAAGATTTGAAAACTCCCGTCAACCATTGGATCTTCCAAAGAAGCGAGGATGTTACAACCACGTTCAGAGTTCAAGCTCTAGAGGGGTCGTGAGTCATTTGATCGTTGATCAGTTACCTGTCAACCGTCTGATCAGACAGGAGTTGCACAGGTTTTAAACCCTCATGAGTAGAGTAAGAACCCCAAGAGGCGTCGGGAGTCGGGAAATCGGAGTTCCTGAGGTTGTGAGAGTCGAGACATCAGAAGTCTTGAAATACTGATGAGTTCAGAGCCGTCCATTTGTTGGGATAGGTGGCAGGGATCGATAGTCCATCGGCATTTCGGAGATTCAGAAGACAAGAATCCGTGACTAGTTGAATCTCGAAATGGTGGAAGGATCACAGCCGGAGGATCTCAGGGAGGACACGTGTCGTGTGGTTGTCTATATCGGGGATGTGGTCATCGGGGTTCAGGTAAGTCAGTGTTCATGGTCTTGTAAAGTCTTGAAACAACGAGGACTGATCTGAACCATCCATTCATTTGGGACTCGTGTCAGAGATCTGAAGGGAGTCGGAGTTCGACATTTCGTGAGTCCTAGGGACGAGGCGTCCAGGACATCAGAAATCGCAAAATCCATAGAGTTAACTAGGACCATCCATCAGGGGAGGACGCATGGAAGCAATCAGAGCCATCGGGAAAAGTCCCGACAAGGAAGTCGTCTATCGGTGTTTGGGTCATCGGGATATCGGGGATCCTGGTGACAAGGAGGAAGGTGCCACCGTGGGGCCAGGTGTCAGCAAACCAGAGAGTCAAGATTTTAGGAATCGGGAATCCCGTGGCAAGTGTTTTTCAACATTTGAAACCCTATAGCCCCGACGAGGGTTGAGACTAAGGTCACGGGGATAACGGTAATATGTCCCAAAGCCCATATCCAGGAGGGCTAACGCGTAAAGAGTGTGTCGGGATTCGAGGGATCGCGAATCTTGGGGACGATTTCATTTTGGGATTAGAAACCCTGGAACCCCGATGAGTAATATGACTACGGTCATATAAGGGGAGGTCACGTGGACCAAGAGCTTAGCTTGGAGGGCTAACGACAATTTGAGAACATCAAGATTTTGAGGTCAGAAACCCCGACGAGAAGGAATATAAGGCTGCGGTCTTATGGAAAGCGGTCGTGTGGACTAAAGGCTTATCCTGGGAGGCTAAGACAGCAAGGGAGTGTATCGGGGATTGGGGATCGGTAAAGCAAGTTGTTTGGACATCACAAGTGCCAAAATTATGATAGGAGGAACCCCGATAACAAAAGGCTAGCGTTGATTTAAAAGAAAGAGAGACCCCGTGAGAGAGTTGTCGTGGGTGAAAATTTCCTGATAGGGAAATAGAAGAACCTTTCAGTTCTTCGAGCCGAAGAAGGAGGCAGGATCCTGTGAGAGGACGTGCCTAGCGGATGCGCCTGCGTCATAGAAGCACAGAAGGAAGAAGCATAAATGAGAAACAATATATTGACAGATCATTTTAAGGAAAGAACTAACGATCTAAACCATCTTGAGTTAGAGTTTGGTCAAGATGAGAAAGTACTTGAAGAAGAAATAATCACATTAAAAATTTAGCTTGAACAAGGAAAGAGAACAAAATAAGTCATGAAGTCTCATATATTAAAGAAAGAAGAAGACATTGAGAAACTTGAAGAATAAGTTGTCACATTGAGAAGTAAAATCATCAATCTCAAAAAGAGCATTGAAAAGACAAAAACATCCACATTAGTTACAAAGAATTAAGAGAAGCACTCTAGGTTGATAGAAAAGAAGAATGAAGAAAATAGAAAGAGTTATGCATAAGTACTGAAAGAAAGAAATCATGGTCAACCATAATCTAAGAAAACTATTGAACATACATCTTCAAGAAGACCATTTGTGTTCAAGCCGCAAAGAATCTTCAATCATGATCATGATCAGTCAAGGCAAAAATTTAGAAAGACTACACCACAAAGAATATCATTCACTGCGAAGTATGCAAATTTATTTTATGGTCATTGTTTTTAATGTACTAATTTTAGACATAAGGTTGCAGATTGCAGGGATTATAAAAGAAATGTTCAAGCAAGAAGTGCCTATGTGGCCGCACGTAACATGGAGTGTTACAAATGTCATAACTATGAACACATAACCAGTGATTGTAGAAGCATGATCGATACTTCCATGAAAGAGAAAATCGATATTAGATATAAGAAGGTATGGATAAGAAAACATGAAGAACAGGTGAACAAATACCAGGTACCCGAGATCGCAAGATTGTCAATAAAACGAGATGAAGACAATTCTACAGAGAAGAATAAAGATGTCAGATATAGAAAGGTTTGGTGACGCAGGTGCACTCGCAAGCACGTCTGCTCACATGATATTCTCTTCTCTACTGGCCCGAAGAACACTAAGGCTCTTCTATTTCCCTATCGGTAAATCCATACCCACAACAACCTCTCCACGGGATCTCCTCTTTACAATCGGGAGATCGGACTAATTCTCGCGATCACGCTAGTTCGTGAGTCGAAGCTTCCAACTCTTCCTCCCAATCTTGCGATACCCGAACAAGAGATACAGTTATGGCTCCTTTCCTTGTCAACACCCTCCCCACCTGTAACCATAAGCTAGGGCTTAAATTTCAGCGCCTCTCGCAACTCGCACCTTCGTGAGTTCGTGAGTCAAACTCTCGTGCCCTCCTGTTACGACCTCCGGAGACGCGATAGGTCAACGCCGGGTTGAATCCTCCCTTGATTCTTTTCTCTATTAGCAACCTCACAGGTTGAAGCATCGAGCCTTCACACTCTTATCCCACGAATCCCTGAGATGCGAGAATTCAACGGAGTGTTGACTCCTTTCCCCAGGCAACGCGTGTGCACCCGTCAACCACTCGGGTCTCACCTTATGGCTCTGCCACCTGTCCACGTGAGCCTCCGCTCTCGGCACTTCGGGACTTCTGATGTCGAAAGTGACCCCTCTCAACCTTCAAACCCCTGAATGCACAATAGGCAATGCGGTTCCCGATCCAACGGTCCTCCTACGAACCAGATCCAACGACTATTCTTCTTCTCGCTCCTCGCGTCTTCATGACTTTGAGTACCCAATGCTTGGGCTCTCACCCTGTGAACTTACGAGTTCGTGAGATCTCTCGATCTCTGCCACCTATCCTCCTCAGATGGACGGATCCTGGTCTTCTCACCACTTTTTTGCTTCTCATGTCCTTGCGCTTCGCGACCCTTGACACCAAGTTCTCAGCCCTTCTACTCACGAAATCTCGACATGCGATGTTCCACCTATCCTCTTGTCGACTCATGTGGCCCCACACTGTTCCCGTAGTCGTCGGGATATCACGTATCATGATTTCGTGATCTCTGTGGAAAGTTTACGGAGTTTCAAACCATGAAACCCCGATATGTGAATCCACGCGTAGATCCAACGACCCTTGGGGCTCGGATCAATGATTGTGCCCCTCCTGAGCTTTGACTCATTTCAGGAATACTTGTAGTATCTCCCCTGCTCCTTCGTGATATCTGACGGCTCATGGAAATTTGTGAATTCTCCTTAGAGAATTCCGATCGTCTGTTCTTGTGCGCTCCTCCTGCTCCTTCCTGGACGTGGGAAATCCGACGGTCCAAGATCTATCGGCTGATCCAACGGTCGACACTGCTCCTCCCGAGCTTTTGCAATTTCTCTTCCGGCCTTGGAAGGATTTCAAAAGCCAAAGGCCTCAACCTTTTCTCCTTTTCTCTGCGAGCTCCATAATATGAGTCCTCGCCTGTGCCCTTTCAACGACGTTATTCCTCCTGAGCCTGTTCCTTTCGAATCCTTGAAGGATTCTTCAACTCATGCACCTCTGTAGAGTATTCATAGGCACACAAAGTGTCATCTCTTCTGAGCTTCTCAAACACTCAGTTTTCTAAGGAAATAAATCCTCCTTCTTTCTCCCACAGATGGAGAATTTGGATGCCCTCCTAGCTATCCCTCTTCTCAAGCAACCTCTTGCTGAGTCTGCAGGGTGTTCAACAACCTTGTGAAGATCCCTTAGTGGACTCTTCCTTTAAAATTCAGAACTCAAAGAGTTCTCTTCTCCCTATGCATGTCTGCACACTGACTCAAATTCCCACCTGGCAGAGTATCTTCTCATAGAATTTCTAGCAGTTATGTCCTCTGTGCACTCCTTGCACCTCCTCAATGCCCACTTGGCAGAACTCTCATAATCCTCAGTGATTCTGGTTCCTTTTGAACTTACAACATAGTTCTTTTCAATGAACCGTTGTGAATATGCTCAATGCCCACTTCGCAGAGCTTCACAAAACTCCTTAGAGCTTCTTTCTGCAACTGTGTCCCTCATACACAGCCTTGCCTCTTGAGGTATTCAGTAACATCACAGGTCTTTCTCTGAGTTGTTGATTCCAGCTCATGTGTCGCAACACGTCTTTGTCTAACTCCGCAGAGTTCAGAAATGCATCCTCTGTGCACGACTATCAGAACCCGCATATTTCTGTCACACCCTCCTGGTGTGAAGCCTCAAAGACCTTCACCTGAAATCAAACACACTCCTGCAAATCCATAATAACAACATACATTCATAGCATACAATGGAACACTCACAGACATTCATTCAACACAGAATACATGCAGGAAAAACTGCTCTGTTTGTATTAAAATGGCAAATGCTTGTATTTACAAGGTGTTCCTGAGCACGGCCTGTAACAAGTTCTCGGCTCTTCTCTTATTCTCTATACTCGCAGATCCTCTTCAACTACAACTCAACTACTACAAAATGAGATACAAAATCTATTTTACCTGAGGGGGCTCTTCGAGCTCTTCCCTCCAACCTACCTACCCTATTCAATTGCATTGAATGGGTTGTCTAGTCCACATCCAGATCTATATCTCATCCATACAAACATTAAAGGTCGATCTACTACAGCCTGCACAAAGGCACGGCTTCACAACTCACCAACTTAAACATTAAATTACATTCAATTACAATTTTAAAAGATGAGGGTTGCACCTCTCTTCATCTTGAATGCACGCACTTGACATGGCTGGCTGGCTGGCTGGCTGACGTGGAGAGATGCTCCTGCATCATACTCCTTATCTACAAAATTCAGGAGCTCCTGCTCATGAGCTTCCCATCTCTGATGTTGAAATCCTCCTGGATCCTAAATAAACCTTTGAAGTTGTTCATCCGCTCCATTATGTTGTTGCTTCTGCGCTACTACTGCTGCTGCTGCTTCCTTCTTCCTGTTCAGCCTCTCCTTGCTGACAATGTCTACTGATCGGATCATCAACTCCATGATCTCTTCGATCACTTCGTCCGACTGCTCCCATGACTGGCTCTTCTCATGCAGTCTCCTCAGCTGTAAATTTTTTTGGCACATGAGCAGATCATCATGATCTCCCATGCCTTCTTCATCAGCTTCCAACTTCACCTGTTGGATGTGCATGCTCTACACTTTCACCCTTCTCTCCAGGGATTCAACCTGTTGCTACAGATCATCAAAACAAATGATGCCTGCCTCCTGTCCTTCTTCTGCTGCAAACTCCCACGTTGTAGTCTCTTCAGCTTCTTGGATGAAAATGTTAAGCCATTCCTCAGAATGCTCGTCTTCTCCTTCTGCTTCTTTTGCTGTCAGTTGCAATGCTACAGTTCTTTCATCTTCTTGTATGAAAGTAGTGAACCATTCCTCAAAATTCTCATTTTCCCCTTCATCTGCTTCTGCTTGGGCAGTTTCAAACACCTGCTCCAATTCCTCCTTGACAGTCTCAGCTGACTGTTCTTTTGTTGTTGCTGCACCTGCAACACAGATTTCTGCCTCCTCCTGGGCAAGTGGTAGGAATACTACAATTCCCCCAATCATTAGAATATTATCATGATATTCCTCCTCCTTTTTTAGCTGCACATGCTAATCCAAACTCATTTCTGAGCTCACCTGCTCTGTCAGCTCTTCTGGCTTATTCCAACTCATTTTCCCATCCCTGCCCACCTGGCAATATGGGATGCTTCCACTGCCCTCCTGGCAGGTTATGAGATCCTGAAGTGACCTCATATCATTGCCCAGCTGGCAATGTGAAATTCCTCGGCTGTCCTCCTGACAGTCTCTGAGATCCTGCAGTGATCTCAACTCATTGCCCACCTGGAAAACTGGAATTTCTTCTCTTCCCTCCTGACAGTTCTTGAGATCCTCATTTGATCCCAATTCATTTTCTCCATCACTGAGATCTCTCCCAGTCTCGTGTTCACACACCTAAACCATTTCTTCTTCTGGTCCATTGAGGTTTTCAACATACCTCAACCATCTTGTTAACAACCTACGCTGTCTTCTAGCCATCAACTCCTTGACTGGCCATTTTGCCTTCGGCTTCTTCATGGGCCATTCATACACCCATCTCGGCTTGGCTTTCTGTTGCATCCACAATTCAAGCTTTTCTATGTCTGCCCTTATTTCAGCGAGCTCTTTATCCATTTCTGCAAGCTTTTCCGCTTTGCTCTTCCTCCCAGCATGTCTATGGCCTTCAGTAGCCATGGTGTTGTCCCTGTCTACCTTCCTAGCAAACCTGTTGTTGTCACTCCGCACTAAGAGTGTTACTAGCTTCATCCTCCAGTCCTGCTGACTTCCTACCTGCAAACAATTGCCACAGAGTCTCCAACACTCTGTCTTCTTTTTCCTTCCCGCTTCACATGAAATATACAAGTGAAGTTCCTGCTCTGATACCACTTTGATGTAGGCGCGCTCGCAAGCACGTCCGCTCACATGATCTTCTCTTCTCTACTGGCCCGAAGAACACTAAGGCTCTTCTATTTCCCTATCGGGAAATTTGTACCCACAACAACCTCTCCACGGGATATCCTCTTTACAATCGAGAGATCGGACTAATTCTAGCGATCTCGCTAGTTCGTGAGTCAAAGCTTCTGACTCTTCCTCCCAATCTTGCGATACTCGAACCAACGATACGGTTATGGCTCCTTTCCTTGTCAGTGCCCTCCCCACCTATAACCATAGGCTAGGGATTAAATGTTAGCGCCTCTCGCAACTCGCACCTTCGTGATTTTGTGAGTCGAACTCTCGTACCCTCCTGTTACGATCTCCCGAGACGTGATAGGTCAACGCCAGGTTGACTCCGCCCTTGACGCTTTTCTCTATTTTCAACCTGACAGGTTGAAGCGTCGAGCTTTCACAATCTTATCCTACAAATCCCTGAGATGTGAGAATTCAACAGAGTGTTGACTCCTTTCTCCAGGCAACGTGTTTCCACCCGTTAACCACGCGGGTCTCACCTTATGGCTCTGCCATGTGTCCACGCAAGCCTCCACTCTCGACACTTCATGACTTTTGATGTCAAAAGTGACACCTCTCAACCTTCGAACCCCCGAATGCACGATAGCTGATGGGGTTCCTGATCCAACGGTCCTCCTACGACCCAGATCCAACGACTATTCTTCTTCTCGCTCCTCGCATCTTCGCGACTTGGAGTACCCAATGCTTGGGCTCTCACCCTGCGAACAGGGATGATTTTAGGGGATAAATTTCGCTCATGGGATAATTTTTCATGGTTTTTCCAAAAAAGAGATTCTCTATTTTAAAAATGATTCGCCCAAATTTTATAGGATAAAATTACTTTACCTTAAAAATAATCAAATTTTATAAAAAACTATATAAAATACTTAGAAATTTGAATATTTTTACAAACATATCGCCAAACATTTATAGTTGACATATAAAGTATTAGTAAGATTTGCCAAGGTTTCTTCATTTTAAATTAAATTTCCATCCTTAAAATCATCCTTGCGTGCGAACTTCCGAGTTCGCGAGATCTCTTGATCTCTGCCACCTGTCCTCCTCAAATGGATGGCTCCTGGTCTTCTCGCCACTTCGCCACTTCTCATGTCCTCGCGCTTCGTGACCCTTGACACCAAGTTCTCAGCCCTTCTACTCACAAAATCTCGACATGTGATGTGCCACATGTCTCCTTGCTGACTCCCGTGGACCCACACCATTCTCATAGTCATCGAGATATCGCGTATCGCGATTTCGCAATCTCTGTGGCAAGTTTACGGAGTTTCAAACCATGAAACCCCAATATATCAATCCACGTGTAGATCCAATGGCCCTTTTGGCTTGGATCAACAGTTCTGCCCCTCCTGAGCTTTGAATCCTTTCGAAAATACTTGCATTATCTCCCCTGATCCTTCGTGACATCTGATGGCTCATGGAAATCTACGAATTCTCTTTAGAGAATTCCGACCGTCCATTCTTGTGTGCTCCTCCTACTTCTTCCTGGACATGGGAAATCCGACGGTCCAAGATCTATCGGCTGATCCGACGGTCGACACTGCTCCTCCAGAGCTTTTGTGCATTCTCTTCTGGCCTTGGAAGGATTTCAAAAGCCAAAGGCCTCAACCTTTGCTCCCTTTCTATGTGAGCTCCACAATCTGAGTCCTCGCCTGCGCCCTTTCAACGACGCTATTCCTCCTGAGCTCGTTCCTTCCAAATCCTTGAAGGATTCTTCAACTCATGCACCTCTGTAGAGTATTCACATGCACAGAAAGTTTCATCTCTCCTGAGATTCTCAAACACTCAGTTCTCTAAGAAAATAAATCCCTCTTCTTTCTCCCACAGATGGAGAATTTGGATGCCCTCCTGGCTATCCCTCTGCTCAAGCAACCTCTTGCTGAGTCTGCAGGGTGCTCAACAACCTTGTGAAGATCCCTTAGTGGACTCTTCCTTTAAAATTTAGAACTCAAAGAGTTCTCTTCTCCCTGTGCCTGTCTACACACTGATTCAAATGCCCACATGGCAGAGTATCTTCTCACAGAATTTCCAGAGGTTTTGTCCTCTATGAACTCCTTTCACCTGCTCAATTCCCACTTGGAAGAGCTCTCAGAATCCTCAGTGATTTTGGTTCCTTTTGAACTCACAGCAGAGTTATTTTCAATGCACCATTGTGCATATGCTCAATTCCCACTTGTCAGAGCTTCACAGAACTCCTCAGAACTTCTGTCTGCAACTGTGTCCCTCATACACAGCCTTACCTATTGAGGTACTCAGTAACCTCACAGGTCTTTCTCTCAGTTGTTGATTCCAGCTCCTGTGCCGCAACACGTCTTTGTTTGACTCCGTAGATTTCAGAAATGCATCCTCTGTGCACGACTATCAGAACCCGCAGCATTCTGTCACACCCTCCTGGTGTGAAGCCTCAAATACCTTCACCTGAAATCAAACACACTCCTGCAAATGCATGATAATAGCATACATTCATAGCATACAATGGAACACTCACAGACATTCATTCAACATAGAATACATGCAGGAAAAACCGCTCTGTTTGTATTAAAATGTCAAATGCCTGTATTTACAAGGTGTTCCTGAGAACGACCTGTAACAAGGTCTTGACTCTTCTCTTATTCTCTCTACTCGCAGATCCTCTTCAACTACAACTCAACTACTAAAAAATGAGATACGAAATCTCTTTTACTTGAGGGGGCTCTTCGAGCTCTTCCCTCCAACCTACCTACCCTATTTAATTTCATTGAATGGGTTGTCTAGTCTACATCCGGATTTAGATATTAGCAATACAAACATTAAAGGTCGATCTACTACAGCCTGCACAAAGGCACGACTTCACAGCTCACCAGCTTAAACATTAAATTACATTCAATTACAATTTTAAAAGATGAGGGTTGCACCTCTCGTCATCTTGAATGCACGTGCTTGACACAACTGGCTGGCTGGCTGGCTGATGTGGAGAGATGCTCCTGCATCATTTGGAAAATAACTGAAAGAAAGGAAGTATAGGTAAATAATGAATAGGTTCTAGTGATTGTACTTTTAGGAATTGTAGTGAAATATGAATCCATAGACAAAAAGAAAGAAGTAAGAGATCAGAGAGATAATGTATCTACCAATGAAGATGATGATGAATCTACCAATGAATATGATGATGAATACACATCAGAGAAGGAATTATTCTGGGCCATCCGGCTCAGAGACTCCCAAGTAATATGAATATTATATAGTGGAAGTCTATGCAATAGTTGTGACAGACCAAAGAACCATCCTTCGAGTAGCTTGTAGAGTTTGAGAAGACAGATTCAGAGAAGTCAATTAGAAAAATTAAAGTTCGATAGATTAATCAAGACTTCATGATAGTATAGTGATAAATGGGTCATAATTATGGACAGTTGCGCAAGTAGAGTCTTGGATAGTATGGAAAGAGATGGATTCGTAAGAATAGTTAGCAGGTTTGGACAAATATATGGAAGTGGACGAGAGCATGGATTCATATATTGGTTCAGAGACAAAGGAACATTATCATAATGGATGATAATTACACAAGAAATGGCTTGAACAATTCTAATGGATTCCAAATTGAGAGATATTGTTTGGAAACATGTAGTGCATACATCAGTTCACGTTCAAAATAGAGTAATGCTTAGAAACAACAATGAAAAAACTCCCTATGAACTATGGAAAGGAAGCGCAGACAACAACCTCTACATGAAGGTAAGTCAAGGTAATATTTTATTAATTTAAATTTATGTTAATGATATTGTTTTGGAAGTAGTAATGACAGGTTAAGCTAGAAATTTGCAAAGAATATATAGAATGAATTTGAAATGTCATTACTAGGAGAACTATCCTTATTTTTGGGTCTTCATATATGTCAAATAAACCAAGAAATTTTTATTTGTCAAACTAAGTATATCAAAGAAATGCTAAAGAGGTTTGAAATGGAAGATTGCAAACTAGTTACCACTCCTATGCAAACTAGTTGCAAGTTGAGAAAATATAATGATTCAAAGTCTACAGACCAGAGGCAATACATGTCAATGATTGATATCTTACTATATGTGACAACATCCAGACCAGATGTAATGAAAACAATTGGACAGGTGGCACAATTTCAAGAAGCACCAAAGGAATCACATATATTAGCAGTGAAGAGGATTTTCAGATATCTCAAAGGAATAAAAGAGTTTGGATTATGGTATCAAAAAGGAAAGGATCTATCACTTATTTCCTACACAGATACAAATTAGGAAGGTTTCATTGATGACCGACGAAGCACCAGTGGAACAACGTTCTACTTGCATGAGTGTTTAATATCTTGGATAAGAAAGAAACAATCATCAATATCCTTATCTACAGCCGAGGTAGAGTATATTGCAGCAGCAACATGTTGTACACAGGTTCTATGGATGAAACAAAATTTGATAGATATATAGGTTGAGGATGATTATCCCATACCAATCTATTGTGATAATACAAGCGCCATCAGTGTATCAAAGAACCCGGTGATGCACTCCAAGACGAAGCACATTCCAATAAAGTATCACTTTCTACAAAAATAAGTTGCAAAGAAGAACATCAGAGTTGAATATGTGGGAAAAAAATAACAATTGGAATACATCTTTACAAAACGACTTCCACGGGAAGCCCTTGAGTGTCTTCGCCAGAGACTAGGAGTAATTTCTACTCCAAAATGAATTCTTTTGAATTCTTATCTTATATGCCTTAGATGTACACAAGGAAGCACCATAAATAGGACAAAGAGGGAGAGATTTATCATATTCAAAGGTAAATTCTTGGAGAGAGAGCATAAATTCATGTTTCCAAGGGGAGTGATTGTCACAAGGAAATAATGAGCGATATGACTTCAGAGTGATATCATTTTTCAAAGGGGGAGATATTATTCATATGAAGCGAGAGAGAGTAATTAAAGGCATGTAGACAAGGGGAGAAGCCCCAAGGAGAGTTCCGTAAGGGGGAGAAGCCCCAAAGGGAGACACCCTTTTCCATTGATGTCAAAGGGGGACAGACAGAAACATTGATGAGGAGTATAATCATGAATGTTATCATGACTAAGTGTTGCCATCAATGTTTGTGTTTCCATCAATGCCAAAGGGGGAGATTGTTAGACAATTTGATTAGGTTGATGGATAGTTGGTATGGATTGTTGATTTTCATTGATTTCAACCATTGGAGAGTGATTTTGTAGATTGATGTCACCCTTAGTGATTGATGTCAACCCTTGGAGAAAGTATGGTAGCAAATTCCGGTAGCACAAAGGTTTGGGTAATGCACCCAAGGTTGTTTCATGTATAATGGTATGAGTTTTGATATATTTTCAGTGGTATGTGGAATGTCACATAACTACTCACGGTTAGAGAGTTATGGCCATGTGAAGTTGGAGAACCCTCATGAGTCATCTAGAAGCCCCAAAAGGTCAAAGGAGCCAAAGTTTTTTAAGAGATTTTAAGAAGGTAAATAATAAAGTGAAGTGATGAGTGTACTATAATTCAAAGTGAATACAAAAGAAATTATTTAAATAATAAAGTTAATGGAGAAATCACTAAGTTGACAAGTGGTTAGAAGTGGGTTAGCCCTAAAATAAGGAAAGTGGTTTAAGATGGTTAGAAGGTAACCCCTTGAGGTAAAGTGAAGTGATGAGTTTACTATAAGTCAAAGTGGATACAAAATAAATTATTTAAATAATAAATTTAATGGATAAATTACTAATTGGACAAGTGGTTAGAATTTGGTTAACCCTAAAATAATGAAAGTGGGTTAAGATGGTTTAAAGGTAACCCCTTGAGAAGAGGCAAGGCTCTCTCATTTTATATCACACTTGAGCATATTGAATATCTACAAGTGAATGAGGTAACTAAATGATATCTAAACCGAATTTCAGAGAGAAGGTGAAGTAAAGAAGGCTGAAATTCAAGGGAGGATAAATTATTTTGATGATGATTTCTAAGGCATGTTATTTACAGGTCATCTCACCATTTTCATAATAATTTTTTTTCTAGAATGATTCAGATCGTGAAATTGACAGGCCATTGAGAAAACTAGTCATGTGAGACTAAAGAAAAGTTTGATGAAAATCCTAATCTCTTGTTGTTAAAGTTAAGGAAGGTTTGAAGGTATGTGATCATATACACCAGGTCTATTACAAAGTTACAAATCAGATTTGGATGATGCAATTGATGAGGTATTTTGGTTGAGGTACATGTTGGGTACATGGTTGAGACAAGTAGTTTATGAGTTTTCAAATACATGAGGTCTATAGTTGATGATGTTGGTACATATTTATGAGTCATAGTTGATGAGTAGTTGATACATGATTGGTACATACTTGGTACATGGTTGGAGGCACTTCTTAGTAGTATTGTTGACACATGGTTTATGGATGATGTAGCACACTTTTATTGGTACTTATTAGAAGAAAATATTGATCTTGGTGTTAATTATGAGTTGTTGTGTTATGATTGGTTGATGCACATCTTTGAGAGTTGTATTAGTGATTGATCTTGGTGAGTAGATATGATTTGGTTGATGAGTTTGATGAGACAAGTTGTTGTGATAGGTTGTTTGGACATGTTGTTGTGACATGTTATTTGTACAAGTTTGGTGCATGGTTGATGCAATTGTTCATGGTACAAGTTGAGGTACAGGTTGATGCATGGTTGATGCACTTATTTATGGTACAGGTTGATAACAGGTTGAGGTACAAGTTGATTCATGGTTGATGCATGGTTCAGGTTATTGGTGCAGTTTGTTTGGTGTAGTTTGATTGGTACAGATTTACAATAGTATATCTCACATTGATAGTGTGACAGTGGTTCCATAATTCTACTTCTACTTCAGGGCGATTGGACGAGGCAAGGATAGGTGGTTGTATCCACCTTTTGGTTGTAGTTGGAGATCATAGGGGGTTGTAGCCTCCTATTGATTGTATCCAAAGAATTGGGGAGTTAGAGATTCCCTCAGGTTGTAGCCTGAGAAACTAGGGGGTTGGAGCCTCCTTCCAGTTGCAGCTAGAAAACACAGGAAGTTGTTGCTTCCAATGAATGTAATTATTCAAGACATATAAGAAAAATCATTCTGTAGTTTTCTCCCGCTTTGGGTTTCCACATAAAAACACGAGTGTACTGTGTATGTGTATTTTTGTTCATTTGTTCATAGTTTATTTACTCTACAAATATTGGATGATAATGCTACATTGATATAACACTTGCATTTTATGGTTAAAAAGGATTAGATTTCTCTATTACTGATTCACCCCCCCTTTCAGTAATCTAACACTAACATACCTCATGGTGATGTTGTCTTACCATCTCCCATACACTGGGTTGCTTGGATTTGATTAGCCTTGGTTGACCTCTAGATTTAAAGGTAAATTATGCGAGATGATAGGATTCCATTTTTGGACATGATGGTCATCACCATGGGTAGGATCATGTTATCCCATTGCAGGCCATGAGACATGATCTCATCTAGTTACCCCTAGGCATGGGGGAGTAACATTTGTGTCCAACACGGGGACATGTGCTCACCATAGAGTGCATGAGAACCTCAACATCTATGGTTGTCCAATACCTGCAATAGTACACCGACTTCAAACAACAAGACCCTTTAGAAGTATTAGTTTGTGGATATGATACTTTATAGTTAGTGATAAATCCAATTCATGTTGAAGATAAAAAAAATTCTACTAAACTTTAAATGGAAAAGAAATATTATACAATGATAAAGTTGAATTTCCTAACATGTATTCATTATATACAAATGAGAATGAGATACATAAACAAATGTGATGCAAGACATAAATTCCCTACCTAAACTACACTAATCTATGTCAGTTGAAATGCTAGGTATAATCATATAACCAATCAAACCATTCCAAGATTGTATGAGGATATCTACCCTTATGCTTCATCATGAACCAAAATAAGGATAAGTCAAGAATCAATAGATTATGAGTTAGAGAAAACATTATAGCATAAATAATCATAAAATCCAAGTCATTGAGGTGGGAGGGAGGGACAAAATCATACAAAGAAGTATCACCACAACCCTGCCCCATCCATCCCAGGACAAGGATGAAAGAATCTAACGAAGGTATATCCATATCCTAAGCTACCAGGCCAACACTCAAAGATTAACAAGGGATGATAAGGAACTTAAGGAAAACTCTAAGGTTGTCTATGGGAAAAGAGAGTGTTAGGTAAGGGATCAATAAAATCCTAGAGAAAAATATTTTCTCCCAACCTAAGGCTTGTTCTTCTTGTGTGTGAAACTAAAAAAACTTGTAAAAAAACATAGGTTGAAAATAATGTCATCCTATAGGAAAGATAATATCATGAGAAAAAATACCAACTGTATCTATAACAAAATAGCAAGGTGAAAAAGGGGAAGGATAGAAACTCTCGTCATAAAATTCCTACTCTAGCGAAATCATGTGCTTACCCTCATCAAATTTAGAGAACAACAATGGTTGAGAATATTCTTCGTAGAACAAGTCAAATTGATCAAAAGAATATGTATCGGATCATCCAAGGTATGACCATAAATCATCATGAGAATGTTGCAATAAGTCATCCTTGGGTGATTAGAAAAAATATGTAATCATGTCATATCCATGTTACCAAACCTCTAAATTGGTAACAAACACATATGTTTGTTCTAGAGGAAACAATTTGTATCCTATTGATATCTCCCAGCATGTATAAAATCATCAATATTATTAATCAGATCATTACAACATAAAGGGTCTAATGCATCCAAGGGTTCCCCTAACACCTCTTCACTTTCCAAGTCATGGAATAAATAAATATCTAAATCTTTGAAAGGATTATAACTCACCACATTCTCTTCTTCATGTGCATGAGGAATGGAAGCTTGGATAATTTGATCAAACAAAGGAGAATATATCAACACTTCATCTTCATGAGGAGCCTCTTCGTGGATCAAGTATTCAACAAGGTGTGTTTCATCAAAGTGTTCTTCTCCATCATGTTCAAAAGACAACTCACATTCTTGTATTTGGTGATCTTCCTCACGTTTCACCCCTTTAGGTTCTCATTCTTCAATAAAGTCTTTGTTTTCTTCGATAGAATCACAAGGTAATTCTTTCTCCTCTTGAAGGCATTGGTAACCCTATTTGTAAAATTATACTTTTGGTTATGTCCATTAAGACACAAAATATTCTTCATCCAAGGCATGCTCAACATATAGAGTTCCTTCTCTAATAAATTCTTCATTGTTTTCTTGATCGTTCGGAGGGGAACTTCCTCAAGGTTTGTATATTCTTCCATGTCATTCCATTATTCCCCATCTATATTCAACTMCATTATCTTGGACAAAACCCAAGGTTGGTCACATTTCTCTCGTATGGTAGCACATAGTGTCTTTACTCATAAATATTCTTTAGCGAGMTCTTTCTCTATTGAAACTTTGAGACATCACTCTTATTTCTCCAATTTGAGGTCACATTCTTCTTGTATTAATGCACAAATATCAACTATCAAGTGTAARTCTTTGAAACAATCAACACGTTGTTTTCATATATTCTTATCTTCTTTGACACTTTCCTTCAAACTTTGGGAGAAGTATTCACATTGTTGTATTTCTTCATCCTCAACAAGAAGAGAAATTATTAATGTYTTGTAATCATGAGGATGAATACTTTGTCAGAAAATTAKCTTAGGTTGATGGAAAAWTGGTMTGTACTGTTGGTTGTCATTGATGTCAACCCTTGGAGAGTATATTGTAGATTTATGTCAACCCTTAGTCATTGATGTCAAATCTTGGAGAAGTCTGGTAGAGAATTCTGGTAGAAAAAAGGCATGGGTAAGGGACCTGAGTCTATTTGAGGTATAAAGGAATGAAGATCAATGAATTTATAGGTAATACTATTTTATATGGATATTATATGTCATGCCTTTTCTGGTGATATGTGAAACATCACATAACTCCTCATGGTTAAAGAGTTATGGCCGTATGAATTTGGAGAACCCTCGTGAGTTATCTAGAAGCCCCTAGAAGGCCAAATAAGTCAATTATTCTAGAAGATCCTACAAGAAGTGTACTATTCAAATTGATGGTAACTAGGAGTTAATCATGGGTATATTTTTTATTTTGTTATGGTAAAGTAGTTGTGATGAGAAGATTGAATAGTCAAAGTGGTTGACCAAGAACTAAATTAAATAGTAAAATGGTTGTAACAAGAAGTTAGTTAAGGGAAAATAAGTTATGAATTGAGTAATTAAAGAAAATTTAGTCGCAACAAGAAGTTGTGAGTAAAGATAAATTATTTAAATAATAAAGTAGTCAAAGTGGTTGCAAAGAGAAATTATTTAAATAATAAAGTGGTTGCAAAAAGAAGTGGTGAGTTTACTATTTATGGATAAGTCAAAGTGGTTGCCAAACAAATTAATTAAAAATAAAGTTTGTTGCAACTAGGAGTGGAGAACTTACTATTTGTGGAAAGTGGTTAAGTTAAGTGGACAAAGTGGTTAAGTAAAAAAAGTGGCTAAGTGTACAAAGTGGTTAAGTGCACAAAAGTTGATACTTCTAGATGAAGCTTCTTAGAGAGTCTAAATAAGAGAGAAAGGGTCTCCCATTAGCACCTATTGAATATCATTGCATATCTATTTTGTGAAAGGTTATTTGGGAAGGTATTATTGATAGAGAAAAAATGTGGTAGAAAAATCACGGCAGGAAAATGTGTACCAGAAAAATCACGGAAGTAAAAGTGCTATAGAAAAAGTGTGGCAGAAAAATCATAGCAGAAAAAGTGCGGCATAAAAATCGCTGCAGGAAAAGTGCAGCAGGAAAATTGTGGCAAGTGCAATAGAAAAAGTGTGACAAAAAAATCCTGGTAGGAAAAGTGCGGTAGAAAAATAGCGACAAGAAAAGTGCAACAGAAAAATCACGACAGAAAAATTGCGATAGAAAAACTGCGACAGAAAATCGCGGTAGAAGGTTCACGACAACAAAATCGTGGTAGCAGAACTGCATAAGAAAAATGCTACAAGAAGAAAAAGGTATGGTTTTCATATGTGTAGTGTTGAATCTATGAATTTGGTTGATGATTTTCCGTGTAAATCTATTGGATGCCCTCTTGGAAGTTTAGGGCTTGTTGTAGAGTTGATCTGAGACTAATCTGCTGAAGTTTAGTATTGC
This sequence comes from Picea sitchensis, assembly GCA_010110895.2. Lineage (NCBI taxonomy): Eukaryota > Viridiplantae > Streptophyta > Pinopsida > Pinales > Pinaceae > Picea > Picea sitchensis. The sequence goes on along the minus strand of SNQJ01S0021734.1, from coordinate 230 downwards.
TTCATGTTTGATGGATTTTGGTTGAGTTATTTTGTTGAAGTTATTGGTACAGATAGAGACTGTATAACAGTGAGGTTGTGGCACCTGGTTGATGTGAGGATTTCTGGTATTTGATTTATGGAGAGTGTGGTGCATTGCTAGAGGTATCTTGTTGGTTATCTTGATGTATATTATTGGTATATGGTAGAGGTATATGATTGGGTACATGGATGAGATACATACTTGAAGTA
>SNQJ01S0021733.1:121655-136924 GCA_010110895.2 Picea sitchensis | reverse complement strand
AACTGAGCTATGAAATTCATCTACCTACAGCAAGATAAAACTCATCTACAACAAGCAAAATCTGATCTAAACATGTACTTGAAAAATAACACAAGGAAAGAGTGTACTAGTTGGCAATGGGGGCCCTCCAATGCTTCCCTGGTACATTTTAGTTGACTTCAGCTAAGAAAGAACTCTAGTAGCATTCAAATCACCATAAGCATTCACAGGAAAAAAACACAGAGCTGATCTTCAAGAGTGCAAATTCTCAAGTTTCTTCATTCATATCAAGATTTTCTTACTAGTTTAAGCTTAAGAGTATTTATACAAGAGTCTAAAAACCAAAAGTGCTAAAATGTCTCCTAAATATCATAAGTAGATCCACAATATCCTATGAGGGTCGAATGCCTCCTTTAGATCCTCAATATATGGTCAAAATCCCACGAAATCAAAAACTGTCCAAGATTTAAGGCTGAAACAGGGCAATTTCTGTTGAAGTGGCCCTGTTTGACCAACGTTGACCGGACATCTAGCAGTCTTAGATTTCGAATCTGATAGCTCATTCTCCATCCTTGTACATCTGGGAACATGACCCAAGTGTTATATTTCGCCCAGGTGTCCTGCAAGTATACAAACCACAGAGTTTTTACGGGATTTGGTCAAATCCTGTAATTTCTGGTAAATTTCCAATTTTAATGCTAAAATTTAGAAAATTCAATTCTCAAGCTATAGAATGACAAATATACCTTGCATAGGCTGTTTCATGGAAAATGTGGGATGAAATGAAGGTAAAATGGACAAATAAAGAGGCAAAAGTATGGTTTATGGAAGCACAAAAATGGACTCAACACTCTTGTCATCCCTCGTTGACGGCTAAGTTTCCTTGTTGCTTTTTTTCAATGGTGGGGGTCCCCGGCTCCAAATTCTATTGCAGATCATATTTGTTTGTGCTCTTAATTTTTGTTCCTGGAAACCATGTGTCTTCATATGTCGGTAGCGACATTCATAGTTGTTTGGAAAATTGCAATGTGAAGGGGTTCTCGAAAAATAGTTGTAGACGCAGGAAAAGATTTTATTCTGTGGGTCAGAAAACTGCACCCACCTATTGTGTTTCTGCCGAGTAAATTTATGGTGTTATTTATTTGCGTTCTTTCTTCTGTTTTGTGCCCAATTTTGGGCTTGTGGTTTTCCTATTTTGCTTTCCTTTTGTTTTTTGGATGCTATTTTTTTTTTCACCCTTTTCTCTGTTTTCAGACAAACTGAAAATATCTAACAAACACCTTCAAAATCAGAGTTGAGGGGATGGAAGAAGTAATATATGTTGAGTCGTATGAAATAGATAAACAATCCATTATACATGGAAACATTGGCATGGCTTTGCATAGCAATGGCCTCTTTAGATTCGATGCATTATCGTATACTGCAGGGGATTGCCTTTTTGATACATTCCAGGTTCTGCTGCATTTTGGGTATTCATCGACCAAGTTGCGCAATGGATTGATAGATTATTTCTTGGCCTGTTTCAAAAATGGTGACGCGGAAGCATTGAACTCCTATGAATACAAACTGGAATCTGATTTCCTTCGGCAGTTGCACGGAATACATAATGTCGCTACGTATTTTTCAAAGATGCGGTTGTCTACATCTGCAGCTTTGCCTGCACATGAAAGGGGACTCTGGGGAGACACATTTTGTATACAGTGGCTGTCTAACTGGCTGAATATATCAGTTGGAATATGGTCATTGACAAGAAAAAGAAGATATCTACTATTCAACAAAGGTGCCTCTAGAAATCCATATTGCATCTTGTTCCATGATGCCAATGGTCTCAGTGGTCATTATGAACCACTCCTGTACATAAAAATGTCCATGTGCAATGTTGAAGTAGCCCATATTTACTTGTCCTTCTTTTGTAAATACCTTGAATCGCAATGGGAACAGATTATGCATCCCATAGATAACCATGGTTTACAGGTGGCAATAAATGTTGTGGCAACAAATGTTGTGTCTAACTCTGGAGATAGTATATTTAATGAAATTTGTTGTTTTGTAGCAGTAGAGTTTGATGTGCAGTCGCTGCGGCGTTACACCATGTAGTCATTTTGCAATTCAATTGTAGGCGGTAGCCAACAGGATTTTAGGTTCTTGCATCAACACCTTTTTCCATATCTCCTGGAAAATATGGCGATAGTTGGAACTTGGTAGGAATACCTTGTAAACATGGCGCTTCCATATGAAAAAGGGAATGTGGAGGGTTGCAGTTTCTGTTTCCAATGGATTTCTATGATATTCAGAGTAAATTTCCAGGTTTGGTCGAGGTTTCCAGACGGCACTGTCCATTCTTGGTTTACTGATTCAAATTACGATCGAACATTTGACATCCTCTCGTTGAAAACAGATACAACACATATCCATTATGAACCTTTGCTTCAACATATCCATGGTTCAGGGTTGGATGTCCATGCGACCCAAACCACATCGAATCTGCATACGGGCGGAATGCACTTTAGTGAGAATGAAACTCTTGCCGGGTCCGATATGGCCATAGAGGGTTTGAACAAAAAAACAATGCGTGAAATTCATTATAGTTGTGATAAGCCCATACAGGGCTTAAACAAAAAACCTAGAGTAAGTTATCAGAACTTGAAAAAAACTATGCGTCAAATTCGTCCCAGTTGTGATGAGGCCACACAGGCCTTGAAAAAAAAACGTAGGCTATGTTATCAACACCTGGGTCAAAGCGAAATTCATCGCAATTGCCATCAGCTCATCGTGCCCTTGGGCAAGAAATGTAGACTAAGTTACCACAACTTGAAAAAGGTCATGCACGAGAGAAAGAAATACATTTCCACGCTTCCTATTAGAGAGAAAGCCACATATGAGAATCTAAAGAAACTTGTCCATGCAGAGAAGAACAAAAACATGTGCACTCACATATCCCAGAATGGTCATGCAATCATCACATTTCATGCGCTAGTAGAAACACCATGGACTATTGGCAATGAAAACCAGGAAACAGTTTCCACCCATACTTCCCTGCGAAAGAAAATGAAGCACAGACGTACATGAACGAAATTAAAGATACTCCTTCCATTGCATGTGCAATTTGTGAGCAACTGAATTTCTCAAAAAACAACAAGTCTTTCACGGCTGCTTTGCAAGTAGAATACTTCTAGTTGAGAGCGCACGATAAAACATTTTCCAGTGGAAAAATTTGTCTTCCATGCAAACGGTCGCCTCAACATGGAAAATTTCCATAGCTCCCAATGCCTGGCCAAATAAGATGTAATGCACCACTACCAGATGTAAGTGTGCTTACGAAACTTGAGGAGAGATTTGGTTCTCTCTTAATTGCATTTACTGGAATGAGGCCTTGGGGATATAAATGACTCCAGATGGGCTTAACAGGATCAATTATTAATGTGTCTATTCAAGTAGATGTTGTATAAAGACTCTTTCCACAATTCATTAACAATACACTGACAATTGTTGTGCCTCTGAAAAGACATTTGCGATACAAAAATGCATATCAGAGAAGCAAAGTGCCTGTGCATGTTGTTATGAAAGAATTAAAGGAATTATGTTCGAGGGCCTTGTACGAATCACATAACATTTGTATAAATGCCAACTGGAACAGTGTTCTTGCAGAAGAGAATAGCAACTCTGTAGACACTTTCAAAAATCCTATTGAGTTTGATACTAGTGATGAATCAGAGAATGAAACGCGTGTTGAGACATTGGTGCATGGAATTCAAGGACAAATTCATTGAGGAAATGAACTTTCCAACACTCTTCTATGGAGATTTAGGTGCCACTGATATCACATAATGATTCAATTATCATAAAATAGTTCGATGGGAGCTGCTACATTCAAGACCCAATCCCAGTCTATATGGAAAACACATTTAAATTTCTAGGAATATGAAACAAAGTCTTCTTTTTTTCCATATTTTCGAAATAAAACTATTCTTTTGTCTTCTCATATATTTATGTGTTGCTACCATTTTCTCTTCAGCTATGATGAATGTGAAGACATTCTGTTTATTTTATTTCAATTATCTTGCTTTTGATGCCACCTATCCTTTAGAATGTTTTTGACAAAGGCCCTTACAATTCAAATAGTTCGAACTCCGATTGTGAATTTGTATATCGCTGAACTCTGGGTGTTCTTTGTAGGCCACAAAACAACAGAGGCCCATTTTTCAGCCCGCCAGCTCCAGAACCCGCGATCCAACAACTAACTAACTATGGATTCAGAGCTCCGTCCATGCTCTATCAAATCTCATCCCCATAGTTTATAAAAGTACATATTTCATATGTATAAAAGTAAATATCTGCGTTTTAAAATAACATCTTTCGTATGTATAATTTATGGTCTCCAGGGACCTTTAACTTTATAAATTTCAATTTCTTCTCTCCAAGAGCCCTTGTTTTAAGGAACTCTAATTTGGCAATGTTGGTTTTTTTTGTGCTTTTCTCCACTAAACTATGCAACATGCGTCACTGCTATTTTTTTTGTGTTTTCTTGTCCGTGAACCTATGTAAAAAAAGTACGGTAATGCTAAATGTTTTTGACATGAGGCCCTTAAAATTGAAATTGTGCCCAAGTCCGAATGTCAATTTGTATATCACGAAACTATCAGTGCTTTTCTTTAGGACACGGAACAACAAAAAATCCCAATTTTCAGCCCTCCATCCCGAGAACCCGCTATCCAAAAACTGACAAATTATGCTATGATGGCTCCGTCCATGCTCTTTAACATCTCATCCCCTTACTGTATAAAAGCACATATTTCCTATGTATAAATATAAATATCTACTTTGTAAAATTACATATTTTTTATGTATAAATTATGCATATTTTCCCCTGCCTGGTCATTTTCAAAATTACATATGCGATAAATCACTCACTCAAATTTTACACACACACACACACACACACACACACACGTGTGTGTGTGTGTGTGTGTGTGTGTGTTTCTTTAAATTTACAGGAATATGTAAGACGTTTTATTATTTTTTCTACATAAATGTCATAAAATTATGTTCACTATTTTATCTTTAGTAGTTGTCCTGCTTACTGCTTGCCACAGAGGCCGTTACAATTGAATTAGTCCGAACTGTGCTTGTCAATTTGTATATTGCAGAGCTCTAGGTATTCTTTGTAGGCCACAAAACAATAGAGGCCCATTTTTCAGCCTACCAACCCGAGAACCCGCGATGCCAAAAAAAATGGCTAGCTATGAATTTAGGGCTTCGTGCATGCTCTATAAAATGTCATCCCCATAGTTTATAAAAGTACATATTTCGTAAGTATAAAAGTAAATATCTACTTTATAAAATTTCATCTTTTCTATGTATAGTTTATGTTGTCCAGGAACCTTTAATTTCATAAATTTCAATTTCTTGTGTCCAAGAACCCTTGTTTTAAGAAAATCTATTTCGGGAATGCTAGTTTTTTTGTGATCTTCTCCACGAACCTATGTGACCGACGTTACTACTATTTTTTTGTGTTTTTTGTCCACAAGCATATGTAAAACATATGTAAAAAATACTATTTCAGGAATGCTACATTTTTTTGGACACGATGCCCTTAAAATTCTAATAATCCGCAAGTCCGATTGTCAGTTTGTATATCGCGAAAACTATCGATGATTTTTGTAGGATATGGAAGAACAGAAGCCCAATTTTCAGCTCGACATCCCGAGAACCTGTCATCCAAAAACTGGCTAAGTATGGAATGAGCGTTCCGCTTTGTAAAATTACATATTCTGCTTGTCAATTTGTATATCGCGAAACTTTAGGTATTATTTGTAGACCACAGAATAACACAGGCCCATTTTTCAACCAGGCAGCCCGAGAACCCGCGATGCAAAAAACTGGCTAAGTATGAATCCAGGGCTCTGTGCATGCTCTATAAAATGTCATCCCCATTCTCTATAAAAGTACATATTTCGTATCTATGAAAGTAAAAATATGCTTTATAAAATTGTATCTTTCGTATGTATAATTTATGTTGTGCAGGAACCTTTAATTTCATAAATTTCAATTTCTTCTATCCAGGAACCCTTGTTTTAAGAAGCATCAAAAAATTGGCTAAGTATGGAATGAGGGATCCGCTTTGTAAAATTACATATTTTGTATCTATAAATTATGCTGTACAGGAACCTTTCATTTCATAAATTTCAATTTCTATTGTGTCGACGATCCCATCTTTTAAAGAAAACTAAGACAGGAATGGTAAAATGTTTTTGTGTTTTTTCTCAACAAATCCATGTAGCAGACATTACCACTATTTTTTACAATTGAACTAGTCCGAACTCCGCTTGTCAATTTGTATATCGCGGAACTCTGGGTATTCTTTATAGACCACGAAACAACACAGGCCCATTTTTCATCCCGGTAGTTCGAGAACCCGCGATGCAAAAAACTGGCTAACTATGAATCGAGGGCTCTGTGCATGCTCTATAAAATGTCATCCCCATACTCTATAAAGTACATATTTTGTATCTATGAAAGTAAATATCTTCTTTATAAAATTGCATCTTTCGTATGTATAATTTATGTTGTCCAAGAACCTTTACTTTCATAAATTTCAATTTCTTGTGTCCAGAAACCCTTGTTTTAAGAAAAGCTATTTCGACAATGCTAGTTTTTTTTGTGCTCTTCTCCACGAACCTATGTAACAGACGTTACTACTATTTTTGTGTTTTTTGTCCACGACCGTATGTAAAACATATGTAAAGAATAATATTTCGGCAATGGTTAACTTTTTGGATAGGATGCCCTTAAAATTCTAATACTCCGCAAGTTGGATTGTCAGTTTGTATATCGTGGAACTATTGGTGCTTTTTGTAGGGCACGGAAGAACAAAAGGCCAATTTCCAGCCCAACATCCCGAGAACCCGCCATCCAAAACTGGCTAAGTATGGAATGACGACTCTGCTTTGTAAAACTACATATTCTCTATGTATAAATTATTCTATCCATGAACCTTTCATTTTATAAATTTCAATTTCTATTCTATCCATGATCCCTTGTTTTAAAGAAAACTAAGTTAGGAACACTAAATTTTGTTTGCATTTTCTTTCAATAAGCCTATGTAACAAACATTGCCACTAATTTTTACAATTCAAATAGTCTGATCTCCGCTAGTCAATTTGTATATCGTGGAACTCTGGGTATTCTTTGTAGGCCATGGAATAGCAGAGGCCCAATGCTAAATTTGTTGGACACAATGCCCTTAAAATTCTAATAGTCCAGGAGTCCAATTGTTAGTTTGTATATCGCAAAACTATCGGTGATTTTTCTAGGGCAGGGAAGAACAAAAGCCTAATTTTCAGCCCGACATCCCGAGAGTCCGCCATCCAAAAACTAGCTAAGTATGGAATGAGGGCTCCGCTTTGTAAAATTACATTCTGTATGTATAAATTATGTTGTCTAGGAACCTTTCATTTCATAAATTTCAGTTTCTAGTGTTCACGATCCCTTCTTTTAAAGAAAACCAAGTCAGGAATGCTAATTTTTTTTGTGTTTTTTGTCAACAAACCTATGTAATAGACATTACCAGTATGTTTACAATTCAAATAGCCACAAATCCGCTTGTCAATTTGTATATCGCGGAACTCTATATGTATAAATTATTCTGTAGAAAACTACACATTCTGTATGTATAAATTATTCTGTCCATGAACCTTTCATTTCATAAATTTCAATTTCTATTCTGTCCACGATCCCTTGTTTTAAAGAAAACTAAGTCAAGAACGCTAAATTTTGTTTGCATTTTCTGTCCACAAACCTATGTAACAAACATTTCCATTGATTTTTACAATTCAAATCTAGTCAATTTGTATATCGTGAAACTCTGGGTATTCTTTGTAGGCCACGAAACAGTAGAGGCATAATGCTAAATTTGTTGGACACGATGCCCTTAAAATTCTAATAGTCTGGGAGTTCAATTGTGAGTTTGTATATCACAGAACTATTGGTGCTTTTTGTAGGGCATGGAAGAACAAAAGCCTAATTTCCATCCCAACATCCCGATAACCCGCCATCCAAAACTGGCTAAGTATGGAATGACGGCTCCGCTTTGTAAAACTACATATTCTCTATGTATAAATTATTCTGTCCAGGAACCTTTCATTTCATAAATTTCAATTTCTATTCTATCCACGATCCCTTGTTTTAAAGAAAACTAAGTTAGGAACGCTAAATTTTGTTTGTGTTTTCTGTCAACAAACCTATGTAACGGACATTGCCACTAATTTTTACAATTCAAATAGTCCGATCTCCGCTAGTCAATTTGCATATCGCGGAACTCTGGGTATTCTTTGTAGGCCATGGAACAACAAAGGCCCAATGCTAAATTTGTTGGACACGGTGCCCTTAAAATTCTAATAGTTTGGGAGTCCAATTGTCAGTTTGTATATCGCGGAACTATCAGTGTTTTTTGTAGGGCATAGAAGAACAAAAGCCCAATTTTCAGCCTGACATCCCGAGAACCCGCCATCCAAAAATTGGCTAAGTATGGAATGAGGGCTTCGCTTTGTAAAATTATATTCCGTATGTATAAATTATGCTGTCCAGGAACCTTTCATTTCATCAATTTCAGTTTCTAGTGTCCACAATCCCTTCTTTTAAAGAAAACCAAGTCAGGAATGCTAATTGTTTTTGTGTTTTTTGTCAACAAACCTATGTAACTGACATTACCAGTATGTTTTACAATTCAAATAGCCCCAACTCCACTTGTCAATTTGTATATCGCGGAACTCTGTATGTATAAATTATTCTGTATAAAACTACATATTTTATATGTATAAATTATTCTGTCCAGGAACCTTTCATTTCATAAATTTCAATTTCTATTCTTTCCACCATCCCTTGTTTTAAAGAAAACTAAGTCATGAACGCTAAATTTTGTTTGCGTTTTCTATCAACAAACCTATGTAACAGACATTGCCACTGATTTTTACAATTCAAATAGTCTGATCTTCGCTAGTCAATTTGTATATCACAGAACTTTGGGTATTCTTTGTAGGCCACAGAATAGGAGATGCCCAATTTGTTGGACACAATGCCCTTAAAATTCTAATAGTCCCGGAATACAATTGTCAGTTTGTATATCGTGGAACTATCAGTGCTTTTTGTAGGGAACGAAAGAACAGAAGCCTAATTTTCAGCCTGACATCCCGAGAACCCGCCATCCAAAAATTGGCGAAGTATGGAATGAGGGATTCGCTTTGTAAAATTACATTATGTGTGTATGAATTATGTTGTCCAGAAACCTTTCATTTCATAAATTTCAGTTTCTAGTGTCCACGATCCCTTCTTTTAAAGAAAACCAAGTCAGGAATGCTAATTGTTTTTGTGTTTTTTGTCAACAAACCTATGTAATAGACATTACCAGTATGTTTTACAATTCAAATAGCCCCAATTCCGCTTGTCAATCTGTATATCACAGAACTCTAGGTATTCTTTGTAGGCCACGAAAAAACAGAGGCCCAGTTTTCAGCTCGCCAGCCCGAGAGCTCGCGATGCAAAAAACTGGCTAAGTATGAATTTAGGGCTCCGTGCATGCTCCATAGAATGTCATCCTCGTACTCTATAAAAGTACATATTTCGTATGTATAAAAGTAAATATTTGCTCTCTAAAATTGCATCTTTGGTATGTATAATTTGTGATGTCCACGAACCTTTAATTTCATAAATTTAAAGTTCTTGTGTCGAGGAACCCTTGTTTTAAGAAAACCTATTTCGGGAATGCTAGATTTTTTTGTGCTCCTCTCCACGAACCTATGCAACAGATGTTACTACTATTTTTTTTGTGTTTTTTTTCCATGAGCGTATGTAAAACATATGTAATTTCAATTTCTATTGTGTCCACGATCTTCTTTTAAAGAAAACTAAGTTAGGAATGCAACTTTTTTTCTTGTTTTTTGTGAACAAACCTATGTAACAGATATTACCACTACTTTTTTCATGTTTTTTCCCACGTACTAATGTACTACAATTTCCTACCCACGTGTTTGTACTTCGTCGCATTTATTCCCTTTCTCGCGGATGGGGTTGTAGTTGACCACACGCGTTGAGCGGAGCAACTAAGAGCGATCCTCCATGGCACCGACCACGTGACGATTGCGTGCCACTCCCTCCCACCTACCTCATGACTTTAAATTCAGCTCACTCGAGGCAGGCCGCCATTACTCTCAGTGCGCCCTGCTCTACCTTTGCATCCCTTCAACGGACCAGAACCCTCGTTGGGCCTTTACTCTACACGTCCGCTCACCAGCTCCCCAGCCTATTTCAATTGCTCCAGCAGCTCCAGATGGCTCATTCTTTCCTGGTTTTTCTTCTTAGACCTCGGCCTCCTACCCACCCTTTCCCTGCTCTGCTTTTGTCCTCTCCTGCTTTGTTCCTAGTGCATTTTCTCTCTCCCACTGTCTTGGAGATGCCCTGGCTACGAGGGAAGTCGAAACACGGGCCACCCTGCTAGCCAAACCGACCCCGCTTGGTCCTCCATCCCCCGCCTGCTCCCTCCCTCATATCCTCCTCCTCTTCGGCCACCTCGTCCTCTTCCCTGGCACAGTCGACTCAAATTCTTGCTTCTCTCCCGCCCCTTCCTACGTCTCTTGCCAACAGAATGGAGGGGATGGACTCCTCAGGGGCATCACTAGACTACAACCCAACACCTTTAGGCAATTCGACACCTGTTTCACATCCAGACCCTTTGGCTCCTCCCAACTCTCCGGCCACCTAATCGCTTGAGGACCAAACTCACCATGCCCAATTTCAGATCAATGGTCCAGAAGCCAATCAAAATTCCCGACGACAACCCCAATCTTGAGGCGGTTCCAATGTTGACCCATAATGCGAGTGGTAAACAACCCTTGCACTGGTGCAGAGCCTGGTATTCAACCTGCGTCGAGACATGGACGACCTCTGGTTCCGCCTCGAGACCTTGGATGACAAAGCCTCTCAACTCCTGCAGTTGCTCTCCACGTTACAGGGTGGTCATCACCTCCCAACAGAGGCATCCCAAGCAACAACAACCCAACCAATATCTACCTCGACACCAGTGTTGGCACTGGAAACTTTGGTCTAGGCACAGGTAGACCCCAACCAGCAGAGACTTCCATCACGCCCGAAGGAGGTCCAGAAGGAAGAACACGTGCCATCACAGACGGAGGACGCCATGCAACTGGATTAGACACCACTCGAGGAGGAGCCGCCTCCTCCTGGGGACACGACATTCGTCGCCTTTTGCATTCCCGCATCGCTGCACTACAACCTCTATTGGTGATCTATCTGTTGTTTTTGTCTATTGTTTTGTCATGTGCATGACGACCTTTCATGCATTTGTCCATGGTTATTATAGTTATGCTCTCTACACTTTCGATAGTTGTAACGACCACCCTTATGGGCCAGAGTTTTAAACTATTTTTGCGTCAGTAATAGTCTAGTCTTCGGCTAGCTGAGCTGGTTTCCCCTCGGGGCAGCTCACTGTTTACAACTTGAAATAATGGAAATTCTCTGCAGTCCTTCATTTTCATAGACTTTTATACAATCTTACTTATAAACAAAAAAATATTGAATAAAATTTACATAATTGTTTATACTATTCATTAAGTAAAACATGTTATAACATTATATAAATTACTATAAATCTCCATACAATGTTATAATATTCTATAAATTGCTCAGTCTCATATATATGGCGGAATTGTTCGGTGCAAAATGCATATGACATAAGTCTTCGGTCCAAAATGTATCTGACATAACACGCTAGACATGAAAAGTGTGAACCCGTGACTCTGCCAACCCATAACTCCGTAATTGTTCCCTGCAAAATGTATCAAGTTTTATAGCATTATACAAATTACTATAAATCTTGCTACAATGTTATAGCTTTGTATAAATTATTGTCTCATGTATATGACATAATTCTTAGCTGCAAAATGTATATGGCAGAAGTGTTGGGTGCAAAATGTATTTCACGGGACAGGCTAGCCATAAAAAATGAGAAATGTGAACCCGCCCTGACGCGCCACTCCGGGTCACTTCTTAATTGTTGGGTTACATTGGTTGTGTATTAAATATTTCATATACTATCAAACTAAGATCCTAGAAACCTTCCTTCATGTACCACACATTAATAATTTTTGATAAATTCCAAATCAAACTAATTCGGGAATACTAAATTCTGCATGAAAACCACATGCAGTGCAACTTGCAACCCATGCATTAAAAAAATCTTCCTTCAAATATATATATTTGCAATATTTTATTTATCAAATGAAAGTTGAAAAACCAAATTTACCCACAATTCAATAATCAAACTTTTATCTCTCTATATGAGATCAGTTAATGAAAATACACGCAGAATTCCATTCAGAGTTGGCTTCCACCCACTTAAGTAACAGTGACATCGATAATATAAGAGTAACGACAACAATAAATAAATATTTTTGAACCTAATTACCTGCCTAGACCTGAATAAACGGAATTTCTTTGAATGCCCACAAAGATTGGTTTGAATCACCCAATCTGTAACGTGGAGATCTACAATCTAGTTTCAATTGAACAAGATTCTTCCGTGGAAGACGGTAAAGGTTTTTCAGATGCAGCGGAGGAGGAATTCGAGGGCAAGGGAGGATTGGCGACGTCGCCTCCATTTCCTTCTAACATTTGAACAACCCTGCTCATATCTGGGCGATCTCTGTAGTTGTATTGTATGCACCACAATCCGACTTTAGTGAGTCTCCTTGCCTTCTCCTCATCTTCTGCTTCCAGTTCTCCTTCTCTCAATCTCATCCCCAATTCCCCAATCTCAAGCAGCTTGAAAGCCCATTCAGGAAAGTAAAACTGACTGGAACGGCTCACCTTCCAATCGAAGTTCTTTCTTTCCCCGACAATCTCTAGCAAAAGCATTCCAAAACTATAGACATCTGATTTGTCTGTAACAGGGCCCAGTTCTCTGTCACACACCTCCGGCGCAACATATCCCGGCGTCCCTCTCGCGACAGTCATTGAGATATGGTCGTCTTCCTTCCCACAAAGTTTTGCCAGACCAAAATCAGAAACTTTTGGTGTGAAGTTGGCATCCAGCAATATATTGTGAGGTTTAATGTCGAAGTGTATGATGCGCTTCTCGCAATCATGGTGTAAATATGCAATTCCACGAGCCGTGCCCAAAGCTATTGAGTACAATTGTTCCCACCTTAAGACTCTCCCCTTCATTTTCCCGGCAAATATAAATTTCTCGAGAGATCCATTAAGCATGAATTCATATACCAGTGCGCTTGTAAAGCTTTCAAAGCAATACCCCAATAGACGAACCAAATTGACATGATGGACTCGTCCAGTAGTACCCACTTCGTTCATGAATTCTGTGCTCTCGCTGTGCCTATGCCTATCCAGAAGCTTAACGGCCACTAGAGTGCCGTTCGGAAGCTTTCCTTTATACACCACACCGAAGCCCCCTTGTCCCAACTTCTCTACAAAGTTGTTGGTAATCCTCTTGAGTTCAGAGGACGAATACCTGGTTGGCATTTCATTGGCATATTTCTCTAGGAAGTTCTCCACCTTTGCAATGGAGCTGCTAGAGGGAGGTTTTCTCCTCTTCGAATATAACGTTACACCCAATAATAATCCTGCTGCTATCAACACAGCCGCAGCAGAACCACCTGGAGTTGTTCAAAATCAAATGATTTTAGTAATCAATAAACGTAGCCACACCAATGAACAGATGAGCGAAAATACAATATCTTTACCTATTACAACGCCAATCCTATCCGCCTTCTTTCCTGATTCAAAAATATGAATGGCAATATTTAGGTTGATGACATTCTATTTAGTTTCAGGGCTACTTAACCATGAAAAATGAAGAATCGAAGATCAATAATGAAAAATCTAGATACATCCTACAAATAAGAAAAAAATTAGAACCTTATTAATGATCAATAAAGAATCTAGAGTTTACCGTCCTCCAAATAAGGATGAGGGGAATCAGGGGATATGGGATGAGGGGACCCCAAATAAGGAGAAGTGTAGTTGAGACAGTTGTCGGTACGGGGTCCATCTTGGCAATAGCAGAGGAACGGCGCAGTTGCAGTTGCAGATGAAAACGTAACGTCGTAACCACATATCCCTCCACTTGCTTCACATGATGTACAAGTTTCATTTATCTTTGTATCATTGAAACCCCATTCGTACATTGCCACATTAACTATTAGTTGTTGTAGCTGTACATTGCCACATCCCGGAATCAGATACTCAGTCTCGTTCAAAGAATAATACCCGTTCAAAGAATAATAGAGAGTCTCATTACATTTCTTGACATCTCCCACTCCTGTGGAGTTAGTTCTTACCCCAATAGTATCATTAGAGGCACAATTGTACTCGTATAGAGTCCAGTTGTATGTACGCGTAAGTCTGAAGGTGATGTTTGCAGATCCCACTTCCACATCAAAGGGATAATCTATAAATTGGCAGTTGTCAATCTTGGCAATAACAAAGGAATTGTTGTTTTGGTAAAACTCTAGTATTATGGCACTCCATAATAGTGGGCTTGAGTTTTGCAGACAGTCCATCTGAAGGGTAGAGACACCGCATCCATGGCTTCCTACACCAAAAGGATACGTGATATTTATATCCCCACATGCACTATTTTGGCAATACTCATATTGTGCGTCCAAGCATAGGGAGCAGGGGAACAGAAAGGCACAGCAGGTAAGGAGGAGGAGGTGTATCCGGATGGAGGGAAGGCGAGGAACATATAATTCCATTGGGACAAAACGAGAGGCAAAGGCTTCGGCCTTGGAAACAAAAGATCCTCAACAGAACCAGGTTTGGACAATACTGACGCTATATATCATGAGTTATGACAAGTTCTTAAAGATGTGACAAAGCGTATTAGAAAATATATCATGAGTTATGACTAGTTATTAAAGATGTGACAAAGCTTATTAGAAAAGAGTTATATATAAGTTATGACTAATTCTTAAATCAAAATAGAAAACATATTAATAGTATATCAAATAAAAACATAGATAGACGTAATATATATCATCAGCTATGACTAGTTCTTAGCAAAGCTTATTAAAAAAAAGAGTTATATATAAGTTATGACTAATTTTTAAATAAAAATAAAAAACATATATCAAATGAAAAACATAGATAAACATAATATATATCATGAACTATGACTAGTTCTTAAAGATGTGATAAAACATACCATTGTATCAACATCACCAAATAAATTAATCACATTAATTTAATTGGTGACATACCAT